>JAEAOA010000770.1:0-158435 GCA_016746295.1 Potamilus streckersoni | reverse complement strand
GTTGGGAATTTTTTCTTGTGTAGCTCAAACAACTTTTTCTGAAGTGCGTCTCTGACTATCTTTCTACTTGCTACTACAAAATCATTTGGTCTCCATGTTTCCCAAAAATCATTCATAGGTGTTTCAGAAATTATTTCACGCGCTACTTCACATTGAATTCTATCGGGTTGTAATCTAATTAGTTTTTTAAACTCACGTAACTGCTCATCGAGTGCTCTATAGTCAGTATCAATTTCTTCGTAATAATCAACAAATCCTTTTAACCAATTATGTGGACTTCTACCAACAAATGGTGGTGGTTGACCATGATCGCCGCACAATATAACTTTTGTATTATTTTGCAATAACCAATCAAGAAACATTTTTTTTTTAATACATCTTCTGAAACAGTACATGCTTCATCCCAAATAATAACCGCTGGAATAAATTTTTCACCCATTCGCTCAGGAGTCCAAGCATCGCCCTTGTATCGAAAAAAACTATGATACGTGCAAGCTTCAACGGAAAATCCTTTGGATTTTTGGCGTTGTTTTATCTCTCTCGCTAGTCTATGGGTTGGTGTGAGTACAATCATGGACGTTCTCTCTCGATATAATTCTATCACACGTGTTGTCTTTCCAGATCCACCACAACCGTTTAAATAAACTGTTTTATATCTACAAATTGGATCTGATATCGGTGGTGCTTTAGACATAGAAAATCCTTCGGATTTTTCACTGATAGAATTATCGTTTTTCAGGTAACTGCTTTTAATCTCAAGGTCTGCTGATTCAGAATAATCGCATTGTATTTCATGTTTATTTCGCCATGTTCCCCAAGACTCTTCGCTATTAGTAAATTTAGTTACCTCTTTGATATATTTTTTATTGACATACATTGAATCAATTGCAACTCTAACTGCTATACTAGGAAATCTATTTATCATTGCAAATAAATTGATAGATGCATAACCCAGCATAGAAGCTCTCAAATGTAGATATGCAGAGCTTTCTCCATCACTGTAAGTAACAATTCTACCTAACTTTGTTTTATTGGACAAGAAGGCTGTTTTACAATTTGCGTATCTATTTTTCTCTACTGCATCTTTAATAACGAAGTCGTATTCTGCATCATCTATAATCAATCGTGAGGATTGTTTTTTAAAGTTGAATTTTTTTCCACCTTGTGTAAATTTACCGATTATTCTTCGGCCAAGATCCTTTGCTTCACTATTTCGTTGATTAAATATCTTTTTTGACCATTCAATGATATACTCCTCGTCAGCATCAATATGTTTTCTAGACTTATCGATTATACTATCAAGACATTCTGGTTCTGGTAACCAGACATTGGTTTGTTTTTGATATGAGATAATCGCTTCGCTGACAATCAACGAAACTAACATTTTACAATCAATCATATATCGCAATAACACTATTGGTAACCACATCCTTTCAGCCATGTGTCTACCAATCCATACATAACAACACGGATGAAGTCCTTCAGCGAATTCAAATGATACTACGCGAGAGCAAAACCGGTCAAATCATAATCAGGCAGTGGTCCATTAATAGCAACGCGAGTCATTTCATGTGAGGGATGTCCAAACCGTTTAAAATACTCACCAGCAAATCCATAGCCTAGAAAACTTCCTGGATAACAGGCAACGATATCAACTGATATCATACTTTCACGATTGTACTTAACATTCCATATATAATATTCCAGACAGCTGGATTGAACATCCTGTAAAAACTCTTTTCGTGTTGGTTTCCAATTATTTTTCTTTCTTGCAAAATGAGCTGCAACTGATGGAATTGTAAAACAATTTGTAAGTAACTGTTCGTAATCGTCGGATTTTTCATTAAAAACGCTAGCGTTTTCACTGAGACTTATTGCTAGATTTTTCATCCTATTATGTAGACTTTCAGTACGTTATAATTCACCGTTAGGTCTCACAAATTGATTGAATTGACATTCTTCATCTTCAAAACTATGAAGTAGCCATACTGATACAGGGTCGTTTTTACACAAACTAGCAATAGCATCAAATAATCTTTCTTCAGTGAGAATGCCATCTTTGGTGAATTCTTCTGGGATATACTTCACTGTTCTGTCTCGCGGGAATATTGTAACCGCGGATGTCCATGCGTGCTTGTTATGATCAATAATTTTGATTGGAGCTCCGTTTTTATTGTATTTCGATTCGTATAATACTTCGCCGGTTATCGTTGAAACGGTTATCGGAAATCTCAATGACTTTTCCAATCTAGCTATATCGGAAATAGTTGCTCCGTTCTCTTTCACAGTTAGCTCCCATTGATCTATTTTTTTACGTCTTAGATCAGTTAATTTATTCCCACGGAGTGCATTTGTAAAGTGTTCTATGACACATTGTGCCACTCAATTGAGTGGTTTTTCTATTGACGTTGACTGTTCCATTGGTGCTAGTTTTCCAATGTCAGGTTTCTTATTTAACGGATACATCCCATAAACAATTGCTGTTTCTGGAATACGCTTTTTCATAGTATGGTTTATCAATTCCAGTTAACAGCTCTGGTCTGGAATCATGGCTAACAATGACTGTTGTCCTATCTTTGAGAATTGGAACAAATTTGTCTCTTATAACCCAATCGCCCGATTCTAAATTGATAATGAATTTCACTCAGAAAATACCGTTTATTGTCAAGTTGTGATAGTATCATAGCTGCTGTTTCATCATTCATTCTAGCATCAACAACACCATCGATTTTAAATGTTGACTAGGTGTGTGATGCACCGTCCTGTTTAAACTCATTAACACAATCTCGTATTTTTCTAATCAGACTTCTATTATTTATTCTCTCTTTTGGTACATCTTCAAGAGTTCTATCAAGATTGAATTTAATATTTTTCCAAGGTTTGATTGCCGATAATCTCTTGAATTCTTCATTCATATAAATAAGACAAGTATTTAAATAGAAAATTTTGTTTATATATAATGAATCACTGCAAATGGCTTATGATTGGATCAGTAACTCCATGTAATAAATCGTGTAGAGGTGAATTCTGTGGACATCACTTACAGAGTGTCAGAAATAATTCGACAGGCCCGGCACCATGCATAAATTGTGGGGTGGGTGTGAGAGGAAAATCACAATTATGTATCAATTGTGGGGGTAAGCGGTTTAGAGAATTGAAACGTTATTATGATAAACGAATAAAAATTGCTATCATTGACCCTAACCATGACTCTGTCAAAGACAAAATCATAAAAACCCCTCAAGACTACATTAATAGATTTATAATTAAAGCAAATGATGAATTAGACAAATAATATTATTGTATATAAATGGAGCAAGAATTCAGACCACATCCAATACTTGTTAATTATGAAATATCTGCTGATGGTGATGTTAGAAACTGCAGACTGAAAAAGCCGATTGGTTTTGTTAATAATCAAGGATACTTGCAATTTGCTGCTGGAAGAAAGAACTATTTCGTTTACAGAATTGTATATGAAGCATTTTATGGATTGATTAAAGATGGTAATGTTATTGATCATATTGACTCTAATCCTTTAAACAACGCGATTTCCAATTTACAATGCATTTCTCAAAGAGAGAATACAAAAAGAGGAAAGACAGGGAAATACTCAAAACGACGCAGGGGAGTTAAATCATTTGATACAACGACGAATGAAGAAAGAGTTTTTCTATCAATGAATGCTGCGGGAAAATATTTTGGAATATGTATTCCTTCAGTACAAAAAGTTGCTGAAGGGATTTATCAAACAGCTATCTCAAAGAAAAATGGACATAGAATAAAGTTTTCCTATTTACAAGATAACTCTCAATAGTGAGTTATGCTATTTTAGTCATTTTTGCATGATTTTACAATTCAGATCAATTACCATAGGGCAAAGTAGTCGATTTTCAATAGGGAAAAACACTAAAAACGTTTTGTGCGTTAATATCATTATGTACATATATATTTTTTTTCAATACTTATTCTCAATATCCATGCATATATGTATTAAAAAAGTAAATGACAGTAGCTGGAACAGCCGGAACAGCCACATAAACAAATAGTAAATATGGTTATTGTACCGAAAACGTGCGTGTAACACAAGACACTGGGTCAAGGTTCTATTAATAGATTTTTTAAAAATCCCAATTACGTAGGTTAGCAGCACTGTTTAGATTTTGTATGAAAATGAAATTATTTTGTAATTACAAAAAAAATAGATTGTATGTGAGGTCAAAATAGTAAAGCGCATTACATGTAATTTAGTTTTTTTAGTGTGGTATGTAATAAAATTATCAATGACACAGAAAAATATCATTCTCGAACCATTCAAGAAATAGCAGGTCCTGAATTGACAGGGATCCCCCATGACAGAGTTATCTCGTCATGTAAATCCATTATTATTACGATTATTTAATCGTAATATTATAGAAATTAATAAAAGATTGCTATTATTTAACAGTTGTATTTCTTGTTTTAATGTTTTATTTAAATATTTAGTTTCCATTGAAATTACTACACAATTTTCATTCTGAAATGCTAGGAAAATAAATACACACTCGCTTATCGATACTGGTCTTATTATCACCTTATATATAATATGAGCCGTAAAAGTTTGGGGCTTTGAAGCCCAAATTTGCCAATCAAAATTCCCACACCATTGACATGGTGTGGTTGAATTTTTTCAACTGCAACTATGGTTAATTTCTTGGGTTGCTTTTGATTGGTAGATTGGGTGGTGTAAGTCCCCCCTCGTTTCATGTTTGTACTGTCTCCCTATCATATCATTGTATATAACCATCCTATCATCTCATTGTATATATAACCATCCTATATAATTGCATTGTATATATATATCATCCTATATGTAATGTACTGTCCCTAGTATATATAATATCCTATATAATCCTATGTAATTGCATTGTATATATATCATCCTATATAATCACATTGTATATATATATCATCCTATATAATCGTCCTATAAGTAGTAGGAGAAAGTAAGAATCCGAGCTCAACAACCCCCTCCAGACCACCAAACAAATACAAAATACCTAGGTAACGTAATAGAAAACCTATTGCAATCAATAATTGCGTTAAGAATCCGAGCTCAACAAATACAAAATACCTAGGTAACGTAATAGAACACCTGTTGCAATCAATAATTGCGCTAAGAATCCGAGCTCAACAACACCTCTAGACCTCCAAACAAATACAATAGAACACCTGTTGCAAAATACCTAGGTAACAGGTAAAATTTAATTACGAGATCTTCCAGAATAAGCAGAATAATATGTCAGACTCAATCTTCCAAATCATTACGATTTAGCAGAGCGTGGCGATTGTGGACTAAATTAAGCATTAGAATTCCAGTAAGGTAAGTGGTATTATATAAAATTTTATGTTATATCATACTTCTTTTGATAATCTTTCTCATATTTGCTGATCCTCATGGGTAGAATATCTGTTAACATGTTGTCAATAATACGAAATTCACGTATTAAATCGTCCATACTATATTTTACTCCTCGTAGGTAAGATCTTATTTGATCAAGTAGTTTTTTTGTAAGTTATAATTGATGTTAAGCAGCCGTGCTTTTTTATCGAAATTTTAGGTTCAACTTTTTTACAAGCTGCTGTAAGAGAAACACCAACACCGGATATGATTAACAAAAACGGGTTTAATGATATACCACTTGAAATTATGCCAGAACTAGTCATTAACAAGGGTAGATATGATATTACTCGAAGTATTTTGTTATAATATTTGTAGCATTTTTTAACGCACCAAAGTTTTTTATGATAATATTTGTAGTATTGTATTAGTGCGTCAACATCCTGTCCTGGAATATCTTTTGAAATATGATTGAAATCAACTATACTTTTTTTCATTATAATATTTGTTCACATAATCTCAGGCTTGATTAAGTAACTAGTTGAGGTGTTTCAGCCACAAATTCCAGACAATACCAATATGACGCAGCAGTTAATTTTTTGTCATCTGCTATTAGCATAAAAGTTTCTTCAACATCTTTGTTTAACACAATAGACACTGTTCCAGAGAAATTATCAGTCGAGTGACGCCATGGAAATAATGTAAATATATTAAACTTTGCACTGCTCAACACGGACAATCTATACACACCAGTGACCTCTGCAGTATGTTTGAGAGTGTTATTTTGCGGCGACCAAGTAGACATTCCAGAAGCAACAGTATAGACAATATTTTTAATCTGCTTGTGAGGAATTTTAATCATACTCGTTTGCTCAACAATACTAGGAATTCCACTAATAATATCGTTGAGTTTTGTGTTAATATTATCGAGTGTAATATCAACAGATGGCGGACTTCCAAAAAATTCGTTATTGGTTTTGTTTATGTTTCTGCGAAAATTTAAAAACGTGGTGATGTGATTAGTAAAATCAGTTTTGAACTTGGTGATTTCATTGTTGATATCATCAACATATTTCTTTGTTACAGCATCAAAATCAGATTCTGGTGTTCTAAGATTATTGATGCCATTATTGTTCATGTTGAGAAATGCACGCATTATACCGCCATGCGCCGACACGTACTTTGATTCCTGATCATCAACATATTTCTTAGTAGCAGCGTCATTATCCTCAGTTGGGTTTCCAAGGTATGTGATCTTGTTCTGGTTCATAGCAATGTTTCCCGTAAATAAATCACCTGCTTTTCTAACATAATCGTTAACTGACCTACCCGAATCTTCTATCTTACCTTGATTGTTAAAAGTAACAATATTATTAGCAACTGCAGTAGGATTTCGTACTAGTACATCTGATAGTTGTACATTACTCGTCTTTAATCGTCCTTGTTTGTCCTGGAAAACTACAACTTCATTTGGATCTACACTTGCAACGTTTAACAAATTGTTGATTTCATTTTTGAGCTTATCAAGAGTTGCATACTTGGATAAGTCACCCTGGTAACCTTCTGTTAATAAATCTACTGCTAATGTTCCAAATTTTGTATAGTAGCTCATTATACATACCGTTCTACACAAAATTGTTGGATTAATATAACATAAAATTATACGATGGCGAAGATAATAAACTTTGACACCGAGCGATTGGTGAAGCATAAACATAACAATGAACTTCCAGACTGTCATTATCTTATTGTTGGGAGAACTGGATCTGGTAAAACAAATTTGTTATTAAATCTTTTACTCAATAATAACTTTAACTATGATAAGGTGTATATTTACACCATCAACCCCCAACAAGACAAATACGAGTTACTAAGTGAGTATAATGATAAACTTCGTGATGAACTTGGCATTGGTGATGATATATTTTTGATAAAACAACCAGAAGAACTCGTTCCAGTGAATGAACTCGATTCGTCAGAGCAGAAGATAATCGTCTTTGATGATATTCCGCTAAACAACGAGGAGATGAACAAGATTAGATCATATTTTTCACTATCACGTAATAAAAGATGTAATTCTGTTTATCTTGCCCAAGGTTTTTATAATGTTGATAGGTTTATTAGGCGAAATACGGGTTGTTTCATATTATTTCCCGGACTAGATAATGTGGATGTGAGAAATATTGCAAACGAACAATGTGGTGATGTTACAAAAGATAAATTTATCGAATTATATCATCGAGCAACTAAAGATAGATATAGTTTCTTTTTATTTGACAAGCTAGCGCGTGATCCAACCAAGATGTTTCGTTGTTGCCTTGAGACGTTTCTATGATATAATTTTGTAAAGCGTATAAAAATAATGGACAAACATCAACAGAAAATCGAATTACTAAAAAAGTTTCTCGAAACTCGAGCGGCTTTTAAGAAAAAGGTGGAAGAAGCTCGACGTGGACAAGTTCAAGCAGAAGAAGAAAGAACCAAATTTTTCAAACCTGTTACTGAGGCGATGCTTGGCAAGCAGCCAGAAATACAAACATTATCTCCAGAAGAACTAGCAAAAATGAAAGAAAAGGGTTTGTTTG
Organism: Potamilus streckersoni; assembly: GCA_016746295.1. Lineage (NCBI taxonomy): Eukaryota > Metazoa > Mollusca > Bivalvia > Unionida > Unionidae > Potamilus > Potamilus streckersoni. Next base: position 150,470 of record JAEAOA010000770.1, on the reverse strand, counting down.
GTTTACTTGGAGAAAGATCAAAAGAAGAAACTGTAAAAATTGTAAACGAACTTGTAAGAAACATTGCTGATCCTGCTGCACGACAAGCTGAGTTTGACAGGCTAATGAACAATCCTCTTGAACTTCAACACGCAATAACAAGATTGACGGTTAATCCAGATGAGATAAGAAGTATGATGGAAAAATTATCAGAACAAACTGAAGAATTAACTGAGAAACAAAAAATATTACAAGAAAGTGTGATAAAAATGATACCTTTTGAAGAAACTATAAAAATTTACAGAAGACAAGCTAGGGTAGAAATAGGCGATTCCGAGTATAACGAGTTTATGGAAAAATATGATATCACTAATATTAATAGTATTCGAGATTGGCCAAAAGAAAAGTATGATAATTTGATAGAAAAATTAAGAGAAATTATAAAAAATGGTTTACATGCTGATGAAGAAATTAAAGATCAAAAAGATGAAGGAAATATTCCAACATTACTCAATTATATTAGAGATGGAATTATTGCTGAGGTTTTTCTTAAAACATCAGAACGATATCGAAATAAACCAAAAGGTTATAAAAAAGGTTGGGATTTTAAAAGATTGTTTGATAAATACGAAGATGATCGAGATAAAAGATTACCAGAAAAAAGAGGAAAAGGTGTGAAAATATTTACATCAAACGCAGACATAGTCGATCGGCTAATGCTGTTGATATCCTCTAAAGAAGCTGGTAATGAAAGTGTAGAGATTGATAACGAAATTATTGATATACTTGATCATCTAAGATCGAGTGGATTACTAACATCATCCGAGTACGAAATTTTACACCGCGATCTTATCTAAAATATTAGTATAATGCAAACAACATTATTGCTTGATTCATCACAAATAACAGGAAACAGCGCGAATTTTACAGTAAATTACAACCCACCAATAGAACTAGATCCTGCAAAACAGTATGAGATTGGATTAATTTCTTGTACTTGTTGGAACGCCATGCCGAATATTAAAACTGGGATTAATGATGAAATTTTAATCGTTAATGTTAAACAATCTCCAACATCACAAAAAGAGTTTATTGATATACAATACAAACTACAGATTCCACAAGGAGCTTATAACATTACTGATCTAAACAGAACAATAAAAGAGCTTCTAACAAAAGCTGGTGGGAATGCTGATAATTTCGAATTAGCGGCGAATTATAACACCTTACGAGCTAGGATAACAGTGAAAAGAAATATGAAAGTCATCTTTGAAGAAAGAAGTTTTGGAAAGATGTTAGGTTTTACTAGAGTTTTATACTATACCACCAGTGAAGATAAATCTTTGACATTTGATGGAGAACTACCAGTAGATATTACAGAAGTAAATACAATACTCATCAATTGCTCTATCGCATCTGGATCTTATACGTCAAAAGGCAACCGCGGGCAAACGATCTACAGTTTCTCACCAGAAGTCCCACCGGGTTCTCTCATGCAAATCAATCCGCGACAGATTATCTACTATCCAATAACACCTGAGAATCAAATTACAAGCATTACAATGCAACTCACAGACCAATCTGGACGACAAATAGACGTGAACAACGAGATAGTCACGTATTACTTACACCTACGCACTGCCTAGGAATGTGATTTTGTGTACATATTTTTATAAAATGAGACGAAGAAAAGTTTATCGAAGAAAAATTGTAGGTGGATTTTTTGGAAATATATTTACAACAATTGCAGAGAATATTCCAGGAATCGCGCGTAAAGTAGCGCCCATTGCACTTGACGCCGGTAAAGCTTTCGCTACAGGGGCGGCATCTTCAGCAGGCACTGCAGTAGGGCAAAAGATTGCTGATAAGATTAAAGGACCTTCAACAACACCTACGGTGTCTGAAATAAAACGAGTAATATCAGATATTGCGCCAACAGAAGAAACAAAACGAGCTATGATAGCTACAACAAAAAAATTATTGTCGCCGAGTGGTGAAGAAATAGTACGTAAACTTGTAAAGAAAACAGCGCCGATGACCCCTGCTGCCTTTTAATTTTGTGTAACGATTATAAAATAAATGTCCGCTAAAAACTATCTCGACTTTGCAGAAGAAATTGATACTGACGATGCTGTAACAGAATTAGAGTATGTCGAGTATCTCGATGAGAACTCGAACGAACCGAATAAAACTGGGGTTAGAACTTTTAACACAAGAGACGAGGACGTGTTTCTACTACCCCATAAGGCAATGCTAGAAGTTCGTGGTCAAATATTAACTGTGATAGGTGGTGATATTGCAGCTGATGCAGAAATCGCTCTCGTCAATAATGGTTGGAGCTTGTTTAAGAGTGCACGATACCAACTGGCCAATCAAACCGTAGAAGATATTTCGATGCACTTACCCATAGCGAGTACAATACTAAACATCGTTTCGTTTAGCGATGACTATTCCAGATCAATAGCCACAAATATGATGTGGTTCAAAGATACTGGACTAGGGACAACTACCTCTGGCGAGTTTATTTCAAGTGGTGCTTTTGCACACGGAGCTAATGCCGATGCAGATGTTGGAATTGTAAGAAATTTTCTTATTGCTAATGCTAATAATTTTGGTATAGCCGCACCAGGTGCAGCTGCTGATGCAAACGCCACAAGAGTTTCACTTATTGCCGCTTGTCGTAATCTTGGTATAACTCCACCAGCGGCAGGCGCAGATGGTGTTGCAATGTTAAATTTAATAAACGGTGTTATTAGTGCACGTAACATAAGATATAACGAGGGATTTACCAAACGAAAAACATTTGCCGCAGAATCTTGCCAAATAACGATGATGCTTCCGTTAAGTACAATCTTTGGATTTTGCCGTGATTATAACAAAGTGTTTCGAGGAATAAAACATACGCTTATATTAGATCGAGCTGATCAAAACGATTGTATAATACACGCCGGTGGAGTGGCTGAGGGACAGTTTTCTATTACAAGATTAGCACTGTGGATGCCTCGGGTTGTCCCTTCATTAGCTAAAATGATGGAGCTCGAATCTTTACTAGCCACCTTTACAAAAAAGATACACTTCCAACAGAACAGGATTTATCAAACAGCCATTCCCAACGCGACTGATTACACGTGGCGTGTAACGACCACGCCCAGCGAACAACTACCGCGACACTTGTTCGTCGTATTTCAACGACAAGCACGTCGTAACAATCAGGAAATGAACAACTCCGTATTCGATAACCCAGACGTTAGACGAATATTTGTGAGAGTAAATTCCAAACAGTATCCCGAACGTGCAATCGAATGTAACTTTGCCGCAGACGCCACCAGAAACATCTCTCGGCCGTACATGTATCTTATGGAAGCAATGCAAAAATATCAGAACGCGGACAGTGGATCTCAAATATCAATAGAAGAGTTTCGAACGCTCTATCCCATCTTTTATTTTGACGTATCAAAACATTTGGAGCGTGTTGTGGGATCGACTGCAGATATTGAGGTCACGTGGACACTGGGCGCTGTGCCAGGTGAACAGTATAACGTATACGCGCTATTGGTTAGTGATCGATTTCTGACCATCGATTCAATCAAAGGAAGAATGACAGTACAAGTTTAATCTAACAACTTGGATATAACATTATGAAAACCAAATACACAACTCGAGAAATATACCTAACATCTGGTCAAGTTGAAAAATTATCAGCAGCTGTCGCTAAACGCAGCTCTGTTTCTTTGATGATCTCTCCGGAAACTTCAAATAAAATTGCAGTAAAAGTCATGCTAACGCAACAACAAATCAATAAACTCGACAAAGGAAAACCATTTGTGCTGAAATTATCTGTTTCTCAGGTAACTGCAATGTCAAAAGAAGGTGGATTTTTTGGACCAGCGTTATCAATAATAGCTAGCAAAGTTTTACCAGTACTTGGTACACTTGGACTTGCGGCTGCGTCAGGAGCAGTCTCTGGCGCAACAAAGAAAGCAGTCGAAGGTCGTGGTATCAAACAAATCTATCGTTAATTTTATGTAATAGTATAAAATAAAATGCCAACGAAAAAGTCGCCAAAAAAAAACAAAATCATCGAAAAAAAAGAAAACAACAAAACGCAAACAAACAAAACAAGGAGGAATTATTCCTTTCGCTCCACTTCTAGCGGGACTAGCGGGAAGTCTGCTGCCAAACTTACTAGGAATCGGACGCGGATTAACTCTACCAGGGACCAGACGTTATTGAGCAATTTTGACATCATTGAAAAATTGAAGGACGTTGTTGGATTTCGAGGAGTATTTTCCAAAGATGAACTCGATGACGTACCAACAGGCGGTTCTTGTGTTGTAAATATTGAAAACTTCAATGATGGCTCTGGCACCCACTGGGTTGCTGTCCACGATAACAATTATTTTGATTCGTTCGGACTTCCTCCAAGCGATCTCATAAAAAAATATATTTTTAAAAAATTTGATAAAATAAATTATTCGTCTAATCAACTACAGCCGATTGGAACATCAGCTTGTGGTTATTATTGTATCATGTTTGTCAGACAAATGCACCAGAGTAAAAACTCTGGGAGTAAAAACTTTTTAAAGTTTATTTTACAATTTGATGAGCTTCCTTCTCATGCGAATGATAATATTGCAATCAATTTTATCTAAACTCCTTGATATAATAATGTCAACATACTGTCTCAAATGCAAAACTAAAACAGAGAACAAGGATGAGATGACGGAAAAAACGAAAAATAATAGAACGATGTTAAAAAGTATTTGTGCAATCTGTGGTAGAAAGAAAAGTATGTTTTTGAAAAAACAAGTAGGATCTAGCGTTGATAGAGTTATCTTGATCGACGATTAATCTTATGAAACAAAATAAAATAAAATGAAATGCAATTGTGATTGTGACAAAGATCTTTGCATAGAACAAGATAAAATCATTACGTACTGTCAACGTTGTAACAACAGAGAAATAATAGGGTTAGGTATAGATATACATAAACTAATTGGTAAATTACCAAAACCAAAAGGCGGTTGGACTTTGCCAGGTCATCGGTATACAGGTCCGTGGAATCCGCTAGACCAACAACTAGATAAAAACGACAATCCATTGCCAGGACAAGAACCTTATAATCAAGTGGATGCAATAGCAATGCGTCACGATATCTGTTATCGTGATCATGAAAACTCGAAAGCAGATTGTGATAAAGTAATGTTAGACGAATTACATGATATGGAGCCAACAAATCTACGAGAACGTTTTGATAGAAGATTTGTTCAAGGAATGATAGGAGCAAAATATAAACTTGGACTCGGAAAAGAATTATACGATGATCTTGCAGTCGAACTACACAGACCTAAAAAAAAAAGTTTCCGAGACGCAAAGTTGTTGCAAACGCTGTAGATGATATCTGGGCAATAGATTTGGTAGATGTATCTAATCTGGCTCAGTTTAACGTTGGCGCTGATGGCGCTCCAAAGAAGTATTTGTTTAACGTTATAGATGTTTTCAGCAAATACGCTTTTAGTGTGCCAGTTTCAGATAAAACAGGAACGTCAATCACTGATGCGCTAAAACAAATAATAACGAGTACTGAAAGAAAACCAAACAAAATCTGGACTGATCATGGAGCCGAGTTTTTTAACAAAAAGTTTGAGCAGTTTCTAGAACAAAATAATATTAAAAAATACGTTACAGGAAACGAAGGCAAAAGCGTTGTTGTCGAGAGATTTAATCGCACGCTAAACGAAAAATTACATAAACATATGACAGCTAAAAACACCAACAGGTACATCGATGACCTTTCTCAAATCGTAGGCGAATATAATAACACGAAACATCGAACCATCAAAATGTCACCCAATGACGCTATCAAAAATCCCATATTAGCAAACGAAAACATGTACCGCAGACATAAATTTAAGGTCGGTGATAAAGTTAGAATCTCTTTGACTAAAAAGATATTTGAAAAAGGATTTACTCCAAACTGGAGCGAAGAAGTATTTGTTGTTGATAAAGTACTCTTAACAATACCTGTAACGTACGCGTTAAAAGATCTGGCAGGTGAGCCTATCGTAGGTAGTTTTTACGAACAAGAACTACAAAAAACTGAACAAGATGTTTTCATTATCGAAAAAGTGATTAGGAAAAAAGGAGATAAAAGTTTAGTCAAATGGCGTGGGTATAGTGATAAATTTAACAGCTGGATTCCAACCCGGTCGATTTTATCGACTGTGAAATAATGCTATTATAAATTTCCTCATACTTTCGTTTGATAGATTTGCATTTTACTGGTTTACATAATGATATTAGATATTGTCTGCGATCGTCAGAGATCGTCATAAGATTAAAAATCTTAACAAATATGAAATCAAATTTTATATTTTTCTGTCGGTCTGGAATTTTGATGTTTAAAAAAGGTCTGATTAACTGTAAAAATACCTGCTGTTCGGTAACGGTAAAATTAAATTTTATAATTTTTTTAGCAATGTGATACTTGACATTATATTTTCCAGTGGTTGGTCTGCTATAATTATATCTGTTAACGACGGTGACTATTTCATCATCATCAGACTCGTTGTTATATAAAATATCATCTTCGTTATAACCAACAGATTTGTCTATCATATCATTAGAGATTGTGGAGACCTTATCGCTAGCAAGTCGTTTCATCATATCCATATTATAATATAATTTTTATCTAATTTGTTGTTATAAGATGACTGACAAGGTCAAATATCACCAAAAAGTTAATATAATAAACTACCACGAACTAACCGAAGCGGTAAGAAAATGCTTGTCAGGTTATAGTTCATATTCCGTTGACGTTATTGTAATGCAAGGTGATTCTCATAAAATATTACTAACAGAAGCAGAAAAAAATAAAATTAATGAAAGTGCAGTAACGACGCTAAAATTTGATTGCGATGATATTATAGCATTTGCTCATCATTGTTTGACTAAAACCGAATTACAAAATATTATTAATCATCATATCTAAAAATAATACTAGCATCATATTTGTTTGAAAAAGCTGATTTTGTTGCTCCATCAGCTACAAATTTTACTGCTCTGGGATTTATATTATAATATTTCGCCGCAGCTGTAATTGATTTGAATTTGATCTCCTCATCCGTTTCAAGGTTTAACGAAATAACAGGTTTTATTGGGCATCTAAAATTAATACCACCACCTCGTCCTTTTCTCACATTTTCCTTTTGGGTCACTAGCTCCAGATTTTCCAATCGATTGTCTGTTTTTACATTATTGATATGATTAATAACCAGACCATTGGGTATAGATCCGTTGAACACCTCGTAAACAAACCTATGACCAGTATAACAAACTCGATCTGTCGATGTTCCTCTAACAGTCACACTGATATATCCCATATTGCTCATATTATTAAGAACTTTTTTAGTTTTTCTGTTTCTAATAATACCGCGATCGTTAGCCTCGTATAAATCAAAGACCGGATGCGGCTGAAACTCATCTTGTAAGGATAAATTTTCAATATTATCATCAGTGACTTTACCGTTATAATGATATACTCGTTTCCCCTCTGGAATGTCATCGCAAAATAACGTGTAAATAAAATCTTTTCTAAACATCGTAATTCTTTCAGTATTATCTCCCTTTACACTAATCGTATAACCCGCTGGCGTTGCTTTACCAACAGATATTCCAGTAATGATATTAATAACCGAACCAAGTGCATTTCCAGCGTACAGATTGTACTTCGGATAAACATGATATACCTCTTGCTCACGTGCGCTTGTCAGATTTTGTAACATTATATTATAGGTGATATTTTTTATCTCTAATTGTTGTTTAGCGCATGCGCAGTGTGAGGTAAATTATCAATTAGAGATTATATTATAATATAATAATGTTGAAATTGCGTGATATAGCCAAGAAGAGACTTATTGGAGAACCTGTTAAAATAGCGACTGCTTTTACAGGTTTTGACAATAGTTATCAGTTTGATAATCAAAACGTTTTAGTAAATTTTTCTGAAACAAATCTCTTTCATCTGCTACAGACGACTGTAAAACGTGAGCTTGAAAAACACAAGGGTCTAAGATTGTTAGTGCAATATCACGTTATATTTTCAAAACTACTTTTGACGGAAGAATCTACTAACAAGGAAATTGCAGACCCTTACATCAACGCAAAATCTAGACGTGTTTTACTTGGTAGTGATCTTTTGTCACTATCTAATGAAATACACCAAGAAATTTGGAAAAAAATAGAAGAATTTACCGAATTAGGTTCGGGTTGGAAGTTTGAAATGATCAAGGAAATTTTGTTTCACACGATGATATATGACGCATTACGCGGTAGTTCGTATATCGACCTGCCACCAAAAATAAAAAATAAACAGTGCTGTATAAACATAAAAAACGTCGATAGCAAATGTTTCCAATGGGCTGTTCTTTCCGCGCTATTTCCAGCAGAAAAAAATGCTGATTGTGTTGAGAAGTATATCAGTCACGTGTCAAGATTAAATTGTGCTGGTATTGACTTTCCAGTGGCAGAAAATCAAATACCAAAGTTTGAAAAGCAAAATAATGTTTCGATTAACGTTTTCGGATTAGATGAAAAAGAAAATGTCTATCCGAGGTATATTTCAGAAAAAGCTTCACAATCGACTATCAATTTACTGTTTTATAAAAATCATTACGTTTGGATCAAAAACTTTAACAGACTAGTTGGAAGACAGTATAATAAAAATAACAACAAAAAGTTCTTTTGTTATCGCTGCTTGCATGGTTGTACTAACAATGAAACATTACAAAAGCATTTGCAGTACTGTAGTGACGTACAAAGAATAACAATGCCATCTAAAAAAGATAGCGTGTTACAGTTTGTCCATCATAATCATAAACTAAAAATTCCTTTCGTCATATACGTCGATTTCGAATGCTTACTTCAACCTGTACTTGGCGTAGAAAATGATCCTAACCAATCGAGTACAAGAAAAATTCAAAATCATGTTCCATGTGGAGTAGCGTACAAGGTAGTTTGTTGCGCTGATTCGAGATTATCTAAACCAATCCAACTCTATCGTGGTAAAAATCCAGCTGTCTGGCTTCTCAAGCAGTTGATTAATGAAGTTGATAATATTACTTATCGTTTGAAAAAAGTAACTCCAATGTTAAAATTAACACCTCAACAAGAATCTGATCACGAGCAAGCGAAAATTTGTTATATTTGTGAAAAAGCTTTTGATGATAACAAAAAAGTACGTGACCATTGCCATTTGACCGGACAGTATCGTGGAGCGGCTCATGACCAGTGTAATTTAAAATTTCACGCTCCAGATTTTATTCCAGTTATTCTTCACAATTTTCGAGGATATGATAGTCACATCATCGTAGAAGCTTTTGGTGATCCTGAGATAAAAGCTCATCTAAAACTCAATAATGTCATCAAATGCATTCCAAATAATTTTGAAAAGTATATGTCAGTTACGCTAGGTAAATTACGTTTTATTGACAGCCTGCAGTTTATGGCAGCCTCGTTAGATGAGCTAGTAAAAGGTTGTAGTAAATTTAATAACCTAAGAGACTGTTTTGGAGATAAATTTAATCTATTAGCTAAAAAAGGAGTTTTTCCATACGAATATCTCGACGATTGGAGTAAATTTGATGAAACATCTTTACCTGACAAAGACAAATTTTACTCACAACTTAAAAATGAAAATATAACTGATGATGAGTACAGGTATGCACAAGATATTTGGAAAGAGTTTGATTGTGAGACTTTTGGTGATTATCACGATTTGTATTTGAAAACTGACGTGTTATTATTAGCAGATGTTTTTGAAAGTTTTCGAGAAGTGAGTTATAATAATTACGGACTAGATCCTTGTTGGTATTATTCTGCCCCCGGACTGTCATGGGATGCTCTGTTAAAGTTTAGTAAGGTAAGGTTGGAATTACTGACTGATGTTGATATGTTCAATTTTATTGAAAAAGGTATCCGAGGCGGTATTAGCGTGATAACGAAGAAGTATGCTGAAGCAAACAACAAATATTTGAAAGAGTATAATCCTGACCTTCCTTCGAAGTATATAGTTTATCTAGATTGCAATAACTTGTACGGGTATTCGATGGCAGAGTCAATGCCGTTTGGTGGATTTCATTGGATCACGGCTGATCAATTTCTATCAGAGACAGAAAAAAAGATACCCGACGATGTTTCGTATTTCGTTGAAGTTGATCTCGATTATCCAACTTCGCTACACAAATTGCATAACGATTACCCTTTCTGCGCGGAATCGATGGTTATAGAATATAGTTTGTTATCAGAAGAACAACAAGCGTTAGCATCACCAAGGCAACATTCCATGGTCAAGAAACTAGTACCAAATTTGCTTCATAAACGTAATTATGTTTTGCATTACAAAGCTTTAAAACAAGCAGTCGATGCTGGTCTCGTGTTGAGAAAAGTTCATCGCGTACTAAAATTTAATCAGTCGCCGTGGATGAGAGGTTATATTAACTCAAACACTACAAGAAGAGCTGCGGCAAAAACTGATTTTGAGAAAAACTTTTTCAAACTGATGAACAATTCCGTTTTTGGTAAGACGATGGAGAATATTAGGAAACGCGTAAATATCGAACTAGTCAATGATGTCAATCGCAGAAACAAACTTGTGTCAGACGATGATTTTGTGAGCATGAAAATTTTTAATGAGAATCTTGTTGCGATACAAAGAAGAAAAACAAATCTAAAACTAAACAAGCCGATCTACGTTGGAGCTTCAGTGTTAGATTTATCAAAGTGGCTGATGTACGATTTTCATTATAATTTTGTTAAAAATCAATGGCCGGCTAGTAGATTATTATTTACTGATACTGATTCGCTCGTATATGAAATCGAATGCGAGGACATCTATCAGGACATGCATGATAATAGATATCTGTTTGATCTTTCTGATTACCCACGTGACAGTAAATTTCATGACGACACAAATAAAAAGGTTATTGGTAAGTTTAAAGATGAAATGAACTCGAGCGCTATCAAATATTTTATCGGATTACGCAGCAAAATGTATGCCGTATTATTGGACAATAATAAAATAACAAAAAAAGCAAAAGGTCTGCCTCGTGATTTTGTTAAAAAGTTTATAAAATTTGATGACTACAAGTACGCGCTTGATGGCGGTGTTAGTTTTATAAGAGCTATGTCAATTCGGACAAATCATCATAAGCTCAAAACAGATGTCCTTATCAAACGCGGTTTGAGCAATTTTGATGATAAACGTTATTGCGAAAATGAGGTAGATACATTTGCACTTGGGTATTGTCATGATGATAGAGATATATTTGACATTATCTTTGCAAACTAAAATTTTATCTAAACTTTAAAAATAATGTTTGAAAATTTGACAGTAACAAATAGCTACAGTAGCAAAATCAAATACCTAATGATGGACGGCAAGCCATTGACAGTTGAAATTAATAATGAAACATCAGGCATATGCTTTAGTGGTACCCGTGACAAGTTAAAACTTTCGCTCATCAGATCTGATGACAGCGAGTATTTTAATTATCTCGAACAATTGTATCAAAAGTTGCTAGCGGAATTTAACAACTTTCACTGTCCGATTAGTCAGCATAAATACACGAAACTTACAATTGATCTTGATCGGTCAAAGGTGTATTTTATCGACAAAAAATACCCTCTTAACAAATCACAAATAAAAGATTTGTTTGAGTCCCGTCGTTATGTGAGCGGTAAAATAAAGTTTAGCCTCTATTACCATGATAATGAAATATTTTTGATATCTACAATTGAGACATTAACAGTTGGTAATGAGGTATAATACCACTTACCTTACTGGAATTCTAATGCGTAATTTAGTCCACAATCGCCACGCTCTGCTAAATCGTAATGATTTGGAAAATTGAGTCTGACACATCATTTTGCTTATTCTGGAAGATCACGTAATTAAATTTTACCTGTTACCTAGGTATTTTGCAACAGGTGTTCTATTGTATTTGTTTGGAGGTCTAGAGGGGTTGTTGAGCTCGGATTCTTAGCGCAATTATTGATTGCAACAGGTGTTCTATTACGTTACCTAGGTATTTTGTATTTGTTGAGCTCGGATTCTTAACGCAATTATTGATTGCAATAGGTTTTCTATTACGTTACCTAGGTATTTTGTATTTGTTTGGTGGTCTGGAGGGGGTTGTTGAGCTCGGATTCTTACTTTCTCCTACTACTCTATATAATCACATTGCATATATATCATCCTATATAATCTCATTGTATATATATCATCCTATATAATGCATTGTATATATATCATCCTATATAATCATCCTAATCACATTGCATATATATCATCCTATATAATCGAATTGTATATATAATCATCCTATATATAATGTACTGTCCCCTTGGGCTTATTTAATGCACTCAATGAGTTCCAAGAATGTGCTGTCCCCCCTCTGGGCCTCTTTGACGTGGGTTTGTCAAAAGAGGTTTCCAAATGAGGCTTTATGTTATATGTTCAATGTTTGTAAAGAAATCACTTGGATTTCACGTCTCATGCCCATATAACCCGCCCTTGAACTCGATTGGGGGGGGGTTTAGGGTATTGTATAAGTCTTTAATGTATGCCTCCCTTGCCTCGGAACTTGAATGAGGAAGGGATAGGCATTGTATATGTTGTTTTTTTTTGTATATGAATATCTTCGATAAAAATATTTTAAAGATAAGAAAATACATTAGTAATAATATTCAATAAATGGAATTTTAAGATATTACATCTATCATCACAGAAATATCAAATTTAAGAAATCAGGGAATCGTACTTTCTGAATTTTTGAATGAAGGCAGATTTTTGAATGAATTTGAACAAATTGATAAACAATTGAAACATGGAAGATATGTCCTACCTAAAATGTATTCACTGATAAAAAGAATCCAAAAAGCGGTTAATGTTTCTTTGTATAACAATGATATTAATTTATTCATTCGGCTATTTAGTATAGTTGAAGCAATTAGAAAGAAACTCGGGGAACAGTACCAAGTTCGGTCAGAGATTGCTTTGAAAGTGAAATCTATAAGACGTTTGATTGATGCAAGCATTGAAACCCACAATTGAAAAAAACGTTAGCATTTCCAATAATGACATCAGAAGCATTAACTACCAGACTAGCCCGCGAGAGATTAGCATTACTGAAAAAGTTTATACCAATTCGAGATAACGTGCGAGATAAACTACAACTTAGACCGCAAGCGCAGACTGACTTTTCTATTGGGAGTGAACAGCTTTTTGCCCCTGTAACTAAAGCCACTAAAGATATGAAACTTGCAACAGAACGTGCTATATACGGCAACATCCCTAAAGAGGGAGCAGTACCTATTATTGATGTGCTGGGAAAGATTGCTACAGAAACTGAAAAAACTCAGGAGGGGATAAAACAGCTACAAACTCAGCGAGAAATACAACAAATGGGTAATATTGATACTGATGATAACCCCATTAAAAAAGATGTTCCTTTTAATGAGAAATTAACTACTGAAGCTATAGAAGAAATCAAACAATTTCAATTGCTGAAAACTGAAGACTATATAAAATTTGGTGAATTCGCTAGAAAACGTTATTATAACAGGAGGGAATTTTTAAAAGACGAGTATAAAACAATAAAACGAGATCAATGGGTGGATTGGTTGTTAAAAATTAATAAAAATGAACCCGGCAATTTAAATAAGGATACATTGGAGTACATAGCTTTTAAAATGGGAGTTGATAAGTATGGTTTAGAACAACAACAACTAAAAGAACAACGAAAAGAATAACAACAAGGTCGAGGACAAGGTCGAGGTCGAGGTCGACAATCTCCAGAAATTCAAAACGTTTCCGAACCAGCTCCAGAAACTCAAAACGTTTCCGAACTAGCAAGTACCTCAGGAGAGGGTTATGGAAGTTTTCATCATGATTCTCATATATGTCCTAGTAATATCATTAATGATATATCACGACTTGAGGTTCTTATGGGAGGTAAGCGAGCTGGGAATAACTCAGTCGAAATAACTAATGAAGCATTTGATATTTGCAGACGATTATTCCAAGGTGGGATAATTGATATTCATACGTATCGAGAACTCTTGGATGAGTTAATTCCCCGATTTCAAGAACTAGTTCAGCCCAAGATTATAAAAAAAATATAAATGAAAATCCAAATTATAAACTTCCAGGATATAAGCACCTGAACTAAAAAATCAACTCAGAACTGCCATCAACGAAGGATTTAATAAAATTCATCAATCATGGAAAGATAGCCAGCCGAAGCCTATTATCCTCACTCATAATAATTCTCCCGACTGTGATGGTAGACATATGAACTGAACAATGTGGATATTTCATCAGTAAGTGCACTTAATTTAACGTGTGATGTAATCGTGTGATGTAATCGAAGGAAGTTATCAAATTAATATGGAACAATCAAATCAAGCCCGACAAGGTTACATTCTTTATTCATTTGCACCAACAGCCCCTCCCCGGATTTTTAATTGTTGAGAATCCGACTAATCCAGTCTATATGCAATGTCAAAATGATTCGCTAACTAGAATTAATTTTACACTCACCGATCAGTCAAATAATTTAATTGATCTACGTGGTGAAATATTATCGATTAGTCTGTTTGTGAAAAGCTAACAAATATTTGGTTAAATAATTTGTATTAACCCTGAAATCCTTTTAGCAGCAGGGGGGGCGAGATGACAACATATTTGCGACGTAGATGGCAGCAATTTTGAGGGTGGTTATGACAATGTATTTACGACAAAATTGCTAAGGCTCCATTTGTAAAATGGGGTCTTTATTTTTTTTTGGTTAAAATATGAGATTTTGTAGGAAGGCTCCATTTGGCATTCTGAGGCTTTAATCGATTTTGGCGCAAAAAATTGTAGGGTTCACCCCCCCTGCTGCTAAATAAATCCCTGATTTATACCCAGCTCATGATAATGAATTTGATAAGGAATATATTCACATGTATTTTGATGAGGTCACTTTCACTCCTGATTTGGATAAATCAAAAGGTATTGATCACAGTCATCCTCTTTTAACTACTCCTATTTTTTCGAATCAGGATGACAAATAGCAATCACTTGTCATCAAACAGTAAAAAGATCCTGAGATTTCCTGTTTGTTTCAGAGTACCATTAGTGAAACTGAAGTTACTGAAGTACCTGTCTGTTACTTCATTAAAGATGGAATTCTTATGAGAAAATGGAGACCTCTCAAGGTACCTGCTATTGACTAATGGTCAGAGAACTATTTGATATTTGTTCCGAATTCTTACAGACAGGGAATAATTAGTTTGGCCAATGAAACTCCTCTGGCTGGTCATTTAGTGATAAATAAAACTTATCACAAGATCTTGACTCACTTTTATTGGCCAAAAATCAAAAGTGATGTTTGTAAGTATTGAAGATCTTTTCATGCTTGACAGATGGTAGGAAAACCCAATTAGAAAATACCTAACTCATCTGCAACCTGTTCCTGCATTTGATGAACCATTCACTAGAATTATGATAGTGTTAGTTGCTTACCAAAGACCAAGTTAGGCAACCAATATTTGGTGACCATTATGTATGCAGTAAGAAGATTTCCATAGGTAATTCCTTTGATAAATAATAAAACCAAAAATATTTTACTCTGTTTGGCCTTCCAAAATTTGTCCAGTTGGATCAAAGGTCAAATTTCAATTTAGGAATTTTGAAGCTTGTTATCCTTTAATTTGGCATACTGCGATTCAAGTCAAAAGTGAAACCATTCTTTCACAGAACTTCAATTGAAAAAAGTTTTGTGTTTTGTAATAGAGTTCATTCTCTCTTGCTCATTGTTCAAAATTTTCTTCAACATAAATTTTATGGCTCTTATAATGTAAGGAAGAAAATGAATGAGTTAAATTATCATATTATACTCTAATATAAATTAATGGAGTAATATAAATTGAGTACTAGTAATAATGAAAGTATTATGCAATCAATTTAGTTGTGCCTGCCCCACCAAATAAGAATTTTGGTCAGTTTCTGCTGATCTTGGAACAATGAATCTTCAGAATTCAGAACTTATTGAAAATCTAGACCAGGATGAACATTCCTAAACAGGAATACCTGAAAAAGGAGATTCAGTATTTGCTGGAAAATGATTTTATAGAGTTCAGTAAGAGTGATTTGAGTTTACTGTGTATACTTGTTCTGAAACTGGATAAAACTTCCTGAATATGTTCTGATTATAGGAAGGTGAACAGTGTGACTAAAACAGATTAATTTCGATTACCAGGAATTGATGATTGTATTGACAAAATTGGAAATGCCAAATACATCATCAAATTTATCCTTCTGGAAGGATTTTGACAAATTCCACTAACGGAGATGGCAAAATAAATTTTGGCATTTGTGACTCCAGATGGGCTATATCAATATAAAGTAATGTCATTTGGAATGAAGGATTCTCCAAGTACTTTTTAATTATGATTACCTCAGGTCTAGACAATTGTGATGCTTATATTGATGATATTGTCATTTACAACAAAACCTGGAAAGAACATCTAGCGATTCAGAAATTCTTTGACTGACTCACTGATGCAAATTTAACAATTAATTTATCAGAAAGTGAGTTTTGCTGTGCTCATTTTACTTTTTTTTAAGACATGTTGTGTGACATTGTCCAGTTAAACCTATAGATGCTAAGGTCAAAGCTATCTTTGAATTTCCTGTCAGTAAAAAGCAGCTGATGCAAGTTTTGGGTTGGCTGGATACTAGTGTTGTTCTGATTATTGATGATCAGTTGGTTGAGTGAACTAATAAGACAATTGCTTATAAAACTATAATCAATTGTGTTCAAAGGGAGACTACTTTTCAGATGCATGCAAAATGCAAAGATTAGCGAAACTACTGGGCAAATGGTAAGCTGTATCAGACTTCCAATCTACTACCATCAAACAAAATTATTTATTCACTTTCTGCTTACAAATATAAAACATACCATACTCTGTTGGTGCAAACTTAATTAAGAAGATATAGTCATGATTACATGATTTTGCTGTTAAATTGTAGGGTTAATAAATTGTTTTAAAAATATGATTATTTGTTTCAGTTTAAATTTAAAATCCTTTTGTAGTATTTGTAAATAATGACAAACAAAAAACCATGTCCTTCATTTCTTTAAATAATAGACCCATCATATGTATAAATTAAAGGGTTTTGGGAGGTTGGGGTTGGGGATTGTAACAGTATTTTAGTTACATAAAACTGAATAGCCATAAGAATCTGCTTTCATTTAACAAAGCTGTTGAACAAAAAAAAATATTACAAGAAAATGCAACAATTTATCAGATTAAAGTATAAAAGTTATTAAAAGTGATTACTCCAGTACATTTATTAATATTTTGTACTCGTGAGCAAAGATATAACTGCATAGAAAACAAAAAGTAAAATTTGCTCTTAGTAACCGATTATAATTGATCATCAGTTGGGTAAGTGGAATCGATTATCGACTATGAAATTCGATTTCCATCACTACTGGATACTATCATAAATTTTGTTCTAATTTCTCTAATATTGTTTAACCTCTCACAAACTTGTTGAGAAAGAAAATCAAGTTTCCTTGGACTGAAAAATGTCAGAGGTTTTTGATAGGTTAAAGACCATACTTAAAAGTGTACCAGTTCTAACAGCTCCAGATTTCAGTCAACCATTCAAATTATCTGTTGATGCAAGTGATGTTGGGATTAGAGCAGTTTTGATTCAAGATGATAGAAATGGTGTAGAACATCCATCTGTTATTTCTCTAAGAAATTAAATAAGCACCAAAGAAACTACTCAACAATCGAGAAGGAATGCTTGGCTTTAATACTGGCATTACAGCATTTATTTAAGCTCTGCTCCTTCTACAGTTGTTTTTAGTGATCACAACCCCTCACTTTCTTCAATAGGATGAAAAATAAAAATCAAAGACTATTAAGGTGGAAGACAATATTCTTGACATCAGGCACATCAAAGAAAAGACAATTTAATTGCAGATGCACTTTCTCATGTATATAATTTTTATTTTCATATACACCTTTGTGTAATTCATAAGAATTCTTCTTATGTAATTCTTTTACCTCATGAATAGGTTACATCTGGTAAAAAAAAAGAAGACTTTATTACATAAATCTTTCTTTTATATCCCCCTGCGGTTTTGTAGAATTGGCCCGACGTGCATCACTGTGTTGTAAGAGGCAACTAAATAGAGGCAACCTGTTTGCCGTGGGTTGCGACCCGTGTTGGAGGAGGAAAGGATCCTGGTAGATGAGTAGAAGCTTTCCGATGCAACATACTATTTTGGCCTCTACTTCTTCTAGACGGGTGGTCAGGATATGCCCCATCTCGACAAATCAGCTGATCACGCCAAGCCCTAGGATGTCTTTAGTTACTCGCTTTTGTTCTTTATCTTTCTACTTGTATCTCTCTCATGATACCACTGTTTCCCATATATTCTATCCCTCTAATTTTCCCTTTCCTACATCTTGAAAGACTTCCTAGAAGGCGATGGGTCAATGGAGGGGGGGTAATTTTGCCGGCTGAGTATGTCTCACGGGAATGTGATTTTGCCAACTGAGTATAACATCTGCGTATCCCAAGAACTTTAAAAAGTGTCCCCTTGTTGGACAACTTGGTGGATTGGGAGCACAGATACTGAACTTTTAAACACACCAGTATGGAAAATTTAAAAAAAAAAAGTTAAAACAAACCAAAACAGGATCTGACTCAGATGATGAACCATGTGGTATGGATTCATTTCCACACTTCATGGTAATAGTCTAAAGATGCCTCAAAACCACTTACTGCACTTCCTCCATTTGTTATAGAAAAGACAATTGGATTGATACGCCAAAAAGTGTTAAAAAGTTGAAATCGGCTGACTACTTGTTGAATGTCAGTGACAAGGTCAAACAGAAAACCTCAAGAAAATAAAAACTTTTTTTGATATTCCAGCATTGTTGTTCGCCCACACAACATTGATACTTCTAAATGTGTTATTCGCTGTTGTGACTTGGCTGGAGTCACTGACACAGATATTGAAAGAATGAAAAATGAAAGTGTCACTGCAGTCTGTTGAATAGTATCAAACATAACAACAATCTGCAGGACACCATTATACTCACCTTGAATAAACCAACAGTACCCAGAGTGGTCAAAGTTGGTTTCATGCAAGTTAAGGATGACGCTTATATTCCTTATCCACTTCGATGCTATAAGTGTAAAAAATATGGAGACCATGAAGCCCACTGTTCAAGAAACCAATTATTGTGTCCGATGCAGGATAACTCTCACCCTTTATACTAAATACATGTAGCTTTATTGTGCTGATGCACTGAAAAAAATTCAACTAACCAACCAACCTTTCTTTTTTATGAGGGAAAGTGTTACGCCTGTGTAGCTAAATTACTTGTGTTAAAATTTGAATTCCTTTTATATCTATTTGTATCATTGTGTTTTATTGTGATGATGAATATGTTCACAGGATCTAATATTTTTGAAGGAAATATCATGTTTGTTAAAAATGTAAATGTGATTTTCAACTTTCATGAAAGTTTTGTTAAGATAACCAGATTGATAAACAAACAGCATACATGATTGATTGTGGCCAAGGCCTTTTATAAGTATATGTAATTATTTCATAATCTATGATTATGAGATGATGAAATAACCATGTGTTCTTGTGCACTGCATTTGGTTTAAATACACTTAGGTCCCTGTGAAATAAGCTGTCATTCATTATACCTTGAGAAGTAGGTATTTTATTTTCCATTACGTCTATAAAGCTTATATGTATTTTGCTATAAGCATATTATATGTACAGCTGGACCTCCTGTCAACCATTCATTCTTTGGTCCTAGGTAACAGTATTGAGTGGTATTCATTGCATCATTGCCCAGTGGAGATGGATAGGAGTGTCTAACTCTGTACATGGAGTTATTTGGTTCCTTCTTGGTTATGTTTTTGCTTTTAACTCATGGTGACATAGTTTTGCAACTTGTGTAAATACTGTTATACATGGAATTATGAAACTTTGTGATCAGATGGTTCTTGGTTAGTTCTACATCCTCATCACAAAAGTAGGTCAATTTGACACATGTTAACAACTTAACTGTTTTTTGATAAATCTTGTTTTTAAATTTATTTTCCATGGGCTGTTGATGTTAGAATTAAATGACTTGATGACTGTATATATTTCATTTAGTACCATACACTTTTTGCAAAAGATTACTGTAACTTCCATGTCACATTTAATTTGCTTAAACTACATTTTTTGCATTTAGCTAAACTTAATTGGTTGGTTTTTGCATTTAGCTCAACATCATTTGTTGGTTTTTGCATTTAGCTCAACTTCATTGGTTGGTGTTTGCATTTAGCTCAACTTCATTGGTTGTTTTTTGCATTTAGTTCAACATCATTGGTTGTTTTTTGCATTTAGCTCAACTTCATTGGTTGGTTTTTGCAGTTAGCTCAACTTCATTGGTTGGTTTTTGCATTTAACTCAACTTCATTGATTGGTTTTTGCATTTAGCTCAACTTCATTGGTTGGTTTTTGTGTACACCAGCATACTGAGAATCATAACACTTAGTGAGGGAATGCATTGTGATGAAAATGACACCCTCCTTCCAAAAGATGGTCACTGTAATCCATATTTCATGCTTTAATTACCCTGGTTAAATTTTGTGATTTTAGTTTATTTCTCAAGCATTCTCCATACTAGATCCATTTCTTCAGTATGTTATAGCTAATACAATCATTGAGTTAAAAACACCATTAGAACCAACAAAACAAACCTCTCTTTAACTAGAATCATTAATATAGTTGATAGGGCCCCCAAGTGGCCAAGCGCAGTCCCTTACGATCACTGCTATCTCACCTCTGTGTTTGAGTCTAGGATTCATTGAATGTGGAATATGTGAGAAAGCTTGCCAGTAGCTTCTCGTGGGTCGGTGGTTCTTTCCGATTTCTTCCTCCACCAATAATACTGGCCACCATGCATAGCCTATCATGTGCTGAATGGCATTAAGCCCAACAGCAACAACAACAACAATATAGTTGATAATTTGCATATCTGTTAGTACCTTGCACCTGAAACAAATGAAGGTCATACTGACATAAATTTAATACACTTTTGATTTTACCTTCAGTTTCATATTTTACCTGTTCAAGTTAACTCATCAATCCCTGGATGTTTTTGTCGTTTTCACCTGAAATGTGGGTAGGAAACCCATTTTGAGCACTATTTCTTATTACATCCTAATGCATTGACCTCCAAGACATTTTCGGTTAACCTAATGCCTATTTGTGTTCATTGGCTATTTCGCCAGAGCTTGAGCAGAAGGGTAAAAGTTGTACTTCTTTTTTGTTTGCTTAACGGACCAATCATTTTCATGTCAAGACCACTCTTTATTCTAAATGTCCAACTTATCCTACTTTTTGCAAAGGTTTACTTGTCTGTTTTGCAGTTTAGACCAGTCTGTTTTTAATTTGAGGCCAAAATGTCTAAAAAACCTGACACAAGATTGGATTCAGATCTCAGGCAAATTTTGGCTGGAAAAAACTCTGGTCCAAAAAGTGAGGTTTTCCCCTCTGTATTTTGTAGTGCATCCATATTATTTGGTATCATTGTAAAGCTACATCTGTCTACCTTTCTATAATACCATTCACTTTATTGCGTCTTACATGACCTTGATGCTACAGAGCTCAGAAGTGGGCTACAACCTCCTGCCCTGTAAACACGGTGCCATGGGTTAATGAGTTAAGGATTGCATTTTGGTCACATGGAACTCTTGCATATTCTGCACATGATGTCCTAGAATCATGTAACTTGGTGAGGGAATGCATCTCGATAATCATTACACCATCATTGCAAAAGTTTATTATCATGACCAAAATTTTATGAATGCTGACTACGGTCCCATTTAGTTTGATGTTTGTTACTTGGGCATTATCCATGCTAGAATCAGGAAAGTGATGATAGGCATATCTGTTACTAAAGGAAGTTCTCAACAATCTATAATTAACCTTTTGCTGGCTTTTATTAAATGTTTGCATCTAGTACATGTTCACATGAATATTTGGCATGCTATTGTCTCCATTTCATGAAATGAAAGGCCTTACCTGAATGGCTACTAAAAAAGTGCAGTGGGAAAAGGTCTCTAGGACATGAACTTTATACATGCCTATTAAAACTCTTATGTTGGAAATGTCTTTTTTTATTTAGATTGTAAAAGAGGCCTCATATGTAGTGGCTATTCATGCACAAATTATTTCATCCAAGGCCTCATCTATAGTGGCTTTTCATGCATGAATTATTTCATGAGGCCTGTCTGTAGTTGTTATTATTGCTGGAACTGATTCATGTGAGGCCTCATCTATTATAAATGGCTAATCATGCACAAACTATGCAAGTGTTACTCCAAGGTTATTCAAAGCTTGTTAAATTTGGATTCTGAGGGTGGACTAAGGTTACTGAACAATGATTTAAAAAGAATATATCTCAAGTTTTCATCAACCTATCTGCTTTGATATTGTAGAAAATAAAATGTTCTTTTAGTGCATTATGTCTTATTCTCTATTTTATTGGCTAGTTTTTTTTGTAGGTCAGGAGCACTTGATTTTTTCTCTGTCTCATGGTCAGTTTTTTTTAGGTCAAGATCACTTTAGTCTGAATTTATTTTCTGCATAGTTTTGAACTTGAATTCATTACAATATTCAGTTGAAAAATGCTGTGCATGTTTAGACTTTGAATATGGCATGACCCTAGTGATTTACAATTCATAGGTCAAGGTCACTTTGACTTGAAGAAAAAATGTTTTTGAATAATAAGTTGTGCTATCTGGCACTTATAATTACCAAATTTTGTAGATGGACGAGTTTGTGGGAAAGGAAGCACTGTTTTCAATTTTGTGATTAAGAAGTCAAGGTCACATCAGCTGAAAGAAGAAGAATGATCTATACACAGTAACATTAATTTTGCATTACATACCAAGACCAAATTTTATGTGTAGCTTTTGAGAAAAAGGAAGAAGTCTATTGATCTTGGAATCAAAAGATCAGAGGTCAAGGGCACTGACTGTAAGAAGAAAAATGGTTTGTGCAGAAAATATAAGTTATTGACCATGTACCTTCAAATAAAATAGATGATCTAAACATCTGTATGAAAGAAATATATTGATTTGGGGTCAGAAAGTCAAAGGTAAATTCACGGAGGGTTTAAAGAAGAAAAACATTTTTGATTTACATTTTGAGTTCATAACCATATGCCTTTGTGGGGAGGAGAAGGATTGCACTTTAAGTATGGAAAAGACCTTTGATTTTGGCTCCATAGGTTACAATTATTTTCTTTCAGAGAAAAATGGATTTTTAAAAACAAATTTGTTCTATAGCAAGTTCTTTGGCCAAATGTTTGAGTGGCTTGGGAGTAATAAAGAAACTTGACTATTCTGGGTTTGCATGATAAACAGTCATAGTCATGTTGAGACTGGGCAAACTAGGCTTTAGGCATCTATGTAGGATACTGTTAAAGATGGAGTGGGATGTTCTTGGTACTCAATTTCATTTATATGGGTCCCGAAGTGGCCTCCAAGTGGTTTAAAGTGCTCTCTGTTACAGATCACTGCTATCTCACCTCTGTCTGCATGGGTTAAAGTCTAAGATTTGGTGAATGTGGATATGTGAAAAAGTTTGCCAGTAGCTTCTCATGGGTTGGTTGTTCTTTCCGCGGATTTCCCAATTTCTTCCTCCACCATTAATACTGGCCTGTATGTATAGCCTATGGTGTGCTGAAAATGGCATTAGGACCCAGAACAACAACAACATGTTTATTTATGTCATTGAAATCTTGTTCTCTCTTTCAGATAAGTGAAGAAAACAATAGATGAACATCATGCTTTGGTACAAGTTGCCATCTGCTTTCCAGTGTCATAGAGCTTTGTGCAAGAGCCCATGGAGCAGTGTCTTGCACAAGAACCAGTATCCAGTGTTAAAAAAATGGTGTCATGGGTCATTTCTTGCAATGGCAAGAACTGACAAATATATTGAAGCCAGAAACACTTGGAGGATAACATTTGTTTCTAAAAATTACATGAGCAGATTGGTTTATACTAATAAGAAGGTGGGGATAGTAGTTCCAGTTTTTCTGGAGGCTGAAAAACATGTCAATAGAGTTGCAATCATAGACCAGAATGGAAAGTTTAACTATGAAGATATTCTTCATTATAGCTCCAAATTGGCAATGGCAATCCGAGAGATGATTTCTCCAAAAGAGCTTGAGAAGTCACCTTGTGTTGCATTTCTTTGTGAGAATGACTTGTCATATGTTGTAGCACAATGGGCAATCTGGATGAATGAAGGTATATCTGTTCCATTATGCAAGACCCATCCTGCTAGTGAATTGGAATATTTTATTGCAGACTCTAAAGCACCATTAGTCATCACCACAGAAGCTTTTGTTGATAAAATAGAACCAGTTTCTAGAAAACTCAATGTGCAGATTTTTTTATTGAAAAAGGAGTCATATACTGGAGAATATAAAAGTGAGACACAGCCTGACCCTTCACTTTCATTGAAACTAAAGGTATACTATGCAAATATGCTTCGTGATAATAAGTATAAACACCTGCCAGCCATGATTGTTTATACAAGTGGAACTACAGGGAGACCAAAGGTAAACAGGAATTTTAAATTTCAGACTTCAACTAATTTATTTCTATAGAATTATTTCTGACATTTTTAAAGGAAATCACACATTATGAAGCGAAAATTTGGCCTCTTGAGGTCATTGCCATTTGTTTGGAAGAAAGGAAAAAAATGGTGTAAGTGGACTATTTATGTGGTCAACAAGTTAGTCTCAGAACAGGTTCTTTTTATAGGACAGGATTCCACTGTATACAGTATTTTGGTGTGTGTAACATGCCCCAATTTTTGACTTAGATTGAGTGGGAAAAAACCGCTCTCCTACATAATGCATTTGTTATATAATACACTTTACAATATTGCTAGGGAACAGCAGAAGCTGTTTGGCATGCTGAATTCACAACTGAAAGGATGTGGGTTTGAATCCTACCATCATACCAGCCTAAGTCAGCTACTTTGGTACGTCCTTAGCACTTTACTCCAATTACCTCAACACCAAATGACCTACTTTTGTAGCAGTGCTTTAAATAAACAAACAAACAAAATCACGATAATTTCATTCTGTTTTCTTAGTGTAACACCAGCCTGTCATTTTGGATAGTGAATGAAGAAGTGTCAATGTTGATATTATAGTATATCTTTACAATTATACGGAGGATGGTCCTTACAAGGACCGTGTTAAGATTTGCCTTGTTGGAAATCATTCTTTTGAATCAGATCACTCAAATTCTTCATTATTGTCATCACCCTTGAAAAGTTGCTAGTCAGATTGAACATCGCTCACTGTTTTGTAGCAAAGAAATATCAAATGAGTAAGGAAACAAAGGACCAAATTATTTTTTTTTAAAGAAATTGCAAATTTACCTGTGCCTAAACCAAGCAAAGGGATTACCTTTATGTTTGTCATATCAAAGCTTTACCACTGCTTATTATTTTGAAAGACCATGCCAAGTCAACAAAGCACAGTCCACCTTTATAGACACAATGCTGTCATTTAAATATTTCATTATCCTTTATTGTAACAATGAACCAAGCATATTTTCTGAAAGAAAGTCAATTCCCAATTTACCTTGACAGATGCATTGTAACTATATTCAGGATATGAAAGTTTGGAAGGCACTGATTACTCAAAAAGACCAGACTGAGCCAATGAAACCTTAATCATCATACAGTTACAGATATATATATACTATGACTTAAGATGAAATAAAAGTAAAACAAAATTCATTTTCCAAAGAAGAGAAAAATCTTGTCAAATTTTATACATTAACTATTTTCTTTCATGATCTGTCATTGTCACCATGGCAGACTAACTGTATTCACAAAAAATGTCCACCATGGCAGACTAACAGTATTCACAAAAAATGTCCCCTAAATGCGCCTCTGAGGAGAACATTAACAATGCTTGAATTCAGACTAATATATTTAAGTTAAACCAAGAACATATGTTGAAAAATTATATTTGATCCACAGTTATGGAATACTCAGCATTATCGTACAGGTGTGGTAAGCATCATGTTCATGTTAATGGTATATTGTACTGCTCTAGAGCTACAACAAGTTACCAGTCATTAGGTATTTCTTGTTCTGCCCCAGATCAAAATGCTACACAATGATTTGAAATGAAAAAAAGTGTATTAACATAAGCAATCAATAAACAGGAGTGTCAGGGGAGGTAAGCATTACTTATTTCTTTACTACTGGTACAAAACACATGTGCAGCGGATTTCATTAGGAGTGAATGTGACACAATTAGGTTACTATAGTATCATCATCCTTCCTTCAGTTTCTAGAATATATTCTAGGGTTAATTCTTGGAAGTGGATGGAACCAGAGAACTGAGCAGCTGTAAGATCGGGAGTATTCCTTGTTGTGGATGAAACCGGATTACTGTAGTTAAGATAAAGATAAATAGATTCTCTGCAGGCTCTTGGCAAGTATCTTTCCAAACATTTAGGAAAGTTGTCTACTTTGTATCAATAATTAAAATGCATATTAAAGCACAGAGCCATTTAAACTAGGTTACACTGTATAATTAAATCAATCAAAATGCTGTCTTTTTGGTTTGATATCATAATGGTCATTTTAATTGCCCTCTAGTCTGTGATTGTTATTATGTCCTAATGATTAGATGATATCCCATCACTAACAGCAACACAAGTTGCAGACAAATGAAACTGAATGATTTATTCAGTTTTTTTTTCCATTCAAAATTTACTGCAATAACATTAAAAGTTAAATGTGTAGGTATTTCATTGATTGTTGGAATATCTTAGAATGTTATTTTCATTTTATATGACTGTTACTTGCATGTCTAGCCATGTCAAAAAAGCCCCCAATATGCGAAATACCATTGCGATTATCTCGGAGTCTGTTCCATAGGGTTGAAGTTATTTGACTCGCATTAGAAAGAGCCAGTATGTTCCAAATGAAAAGATGCAGCGCGTAAGTTCTTAATATCTCTCTGTCACAGACATCACATGATCATGTTACATTAGGACAACTTTTCGAGTTATCTCTCCAGCCCTTCCAGAAAAATGAAAAACTGATATTGTATATACTAAGGGAAGTATCTCTTATGTGTTAACTCCTTTGCTGCTTCCATTATACTCGGATGTGAATATTTTTATTATCACAGTCATGCTGCAACAATATCCATTTAATTTTGTGCCTTAATTTGAAATCATTCCTCTTTTATTTTCAGTGGTATAGTAGATCAAAGTATTGTTTAATATGGAGCATTTATTGTTGTGAATTCCAGTGAATTTATTCAAAATGTTTGAAATAATTATACTGTTTATTAATTTTCAAATATAACTTTGGTCACATTCAGTTTTACTGGAGAAATTTTTGGGCACTAATTATCAAATATCACGCATCTAAATTGTTTATACAAATGAAGTGGGATGTTGATGCACATGAAGTGGATTGTTGATACGCGTAGGGATGTTTATAAACATGAATGGGGATGTTTTATACACATGAAGTGGGATGTTTATAAACATGATTGGGGATGTTTTATACACATGAAGTGGGATGTTTATAAACATGATTGGGGATGTTTTATACACATGAAGTGGGATGTTTATAAACATGATTGGGGCTGTTCATGAAGTGGGATGTTTATAAACATGAATGGGGATGTTTTATACACATGAAGTGGGATGTTTATAAATATGATTGGGGATGTTTTATACTCATGAAGTGGGATGTTGATACACAAGAAGTGGATTGTTAATAGAGTTAAGAAGTTTATAAACATGAATAGGGATGTTAGTGGAATGTTTTATACACATGAAGTGGAATGTTTTATACACATGAAGTGGGATGTTTATAAACATGATTGGGGCTGTTCATGAAGTGGGATGTTTATAAACATGAATGGGGATGTTTTATACACATGAAGTCGGATGTTTATAAATATGATTGGGGATATTTTATACTCATGAAGTGGGATGTTGATACACAAGAAGTGGATTGTTAATAGAGTTAAGAAGTTTATAAACATGAATAGGGATGTTAGTGGAATGTTTTATACACATGAAGTGGAATGTTTTATACACATGAAGTGGGATGTTTATAAACATGAATGGGGATGTTTATACACATGAAGTGGATGTTTGTACACATAAAGGGGACATTTATTGTTAATGTGTTAGAGAAAACATCAGCTAAGACATTGAAGTTGGATCATGAATAAGATGTTTGATCAAGTTATATTCCAGTTTAGGATGCCCTCTACAATAAAGACAACATTCCTGATTCCTAGACAACATAATACAAAACTATTACCATGCATTCCTCATTCACAGTTTAGGTAGGATAGTTAGTATTGAGAATTCAGACCTTTTTTTTCCAATATTTTGTCCATTAAGATGTGGAACTGCTAATACATATTAGCATGAAATTTGTCTCCTAAATGCTCAAGCATTTGAGAAAGCATCAGAGAGGACTTGGTTTGAAGCTCATAGGCCTGCTCCGTATGGCGGTGGATGCCCGTTTATTACAGGACCTCTGATGGTCATGTGGATGCTTCAGAAGAAGGCTTTTCAACCTCCTGGAAATGAAAGTCATTCTGAGTGCCTTCCAGTTGGAACATATCCATGGAAACATGGTCCTGATAATGTTAGACAATTCCATTGTGGTGACACACCTCTGTAAGGGTGAGGTGGACGATTACCAGACCATTGCATCTTGGTAAGCTTCATTTCTACTGTCAGTGTCGGGTAAAATTCAAATCTGACATATTCCTGGCTAGTTCACTGCCTAACTAACTTAACTTCATGGGAGAACAACTGCTTCATACAGAGTTCTCTCCAGGAACCCTCCATAGGGTCTGTGCCCTTTCGCGCTATCAGATGCTTGATATTTGTTTCAGTTTTACCTTGACCATGCAGCCATCAGCTCTGCTCTTTAATCATCTAGGGGGTAATGTGGCCATACACTTTCCGCCCATAAATTTTGTTCACAAAGATCATAAAGAAATGACTGCATTAGCTATGACTGCTCCACTATGATGAAGCATCCTGGAACAGAGATTTACTCTGTTTAGTGACAGACACATCCAGATGGAACAGCGATTTACTCTATTTAGTGACAGACACATCCAGATGGAACAGTGATTTACTCTGTTTAGTGACAGACACATCCAGATGGAACAGCGATTTACTCTATTTAGTGACAGACACATCCAGATGAGTCAAAGCAAACTCCACATTAAGATCATCACTAATCTGCCAATGGCCAAAAAAAATCCTCCTTCACTCCTGCTTCCTTTCAGGGATGTCCTGATTGAAAAGGGGTTTGGAATTTCAGTTGTGTCTCTACACACAAGAACTGAAGATCTGGCACTTTTAGAAAATCCAAAGTTAAACTGTGTTATCAGTGACTGGTGTCACATCACTCTAAGCAACCATTTCCTGATGGCAAACTTCTATCTCCTTTTCTTTAAAAACAATAAGTTATCCTCTATCACAATCAAGGGATACTGTTCCATGGTTTCAGACACATTCAGACTTCATGGAAGAGATGATTTTGGTCACAACAAGGTAGTCTCTTGACTTGTGATCCAATTTTACATATCCAGACCATTCTCACATTATTCCCAAATGAGATCTCTCCTAAGGTTTCACATTGGCAAACTCGTCTAAGTTTGAGTCACTATCTCTCTTGTCCTCCCCAAACTGAAGGAGCAATCATACATTATTTGCAATGTATGATAACAGTAACTTCAATATGCAGAGTGAGAGAGCTACATAGGATATCTTTAGATTTGAATTTCATGCAGTTCTGTTCTGATTGTTCAGCCATTCTAATGACACAGCCTGGTTACTTCCTAAGAACAGGTTGCTGTCAACCAAAAATAACTATTTGTTCCCTCTCCTTGATCAGTCTATTGAGAAAAGTAAAGCTGCATGATTTTTGAAGTACCCTCAGTAGTTACCTGCAATGTAAGAAAAATATCCACAACAACTGTAAAAAACTATTCCTGTTGATGTTGTTATGGGGTTTAATGCCATTTTTCAGCACAACATAGGCCATACATAGCGGCCAGTATAAGTGGTGGAGGAAGAACCCGGGATAACCTGGGAATGAACCTCTAAACCATATCAAGCATCTTGGCAAGCTTACTCATATACCCATATTGGCTGAGCTCGAGACTCGAACCCACACGGGCAGAATTGAGATTGCTGTGATCCGTAACAGTGTGCACTTTAGACCTCTCAGCCACTCAGGGACCTATTCCTGCGGAAGGCAGGAATACAAGATATAACCCCACAAAAGCTGGCCTCTTGATTACACAGAATTAATAAATCAGTGTACTCTGAACTCTCACAGGATCAGGTACACAAAAATTTAAGTTAATGAAATAAAAGTTATTTACATAAGCCTTGCTTTCAGTGTAATGTCATAAATCAGGTCATAGCTGAGTCAGCTGACTGGCATGCCCTGTCTGTCTCCTTTAACTTGCATTTCTATGACATGGCCTGGACTGTCTTCTTTAGCTTGCATTTGTATGACATGGCCTAGTCTATTTTCTCTAGCTTGCATTTGTATGACATGGCCTAGTCTGTTTTCTTTAGCTTGCATTTGTATGACATGGCCTTGTCTGTCTTCTTTAGCTTGCATTTGTATGACATCACCTAGTCTGTCTTCTTTAGCAGCTTGCATTTGTATGACATGGTCTAGTCTGTTTTCTCTAGCTTGCATTTGTATGATATGGCCTAGTCTGTCTTTAGCTTGCATTTGTATGACATGGCCTAGGACATGGCCTAGTCTATCTTCTTTAGCTTGCATTTGTATGACATGGCCTAGTCTGTCTTCTTTAGCTTGCATTTGTATGACATGGCCTAGTCTGTCTTCTTTAGCTTGCATTTGTATGACATGGCCTAGTCTGTCTTCTTTAGCTTGCATTTGTATGACATGGCCTGGTCTGTCTTCTTTAGCTTGCATTTGTATGACATGGCCTAGTCTGTTTTCTCTAGATTGCATTTGTATGACATGGCCTAGTCTGTCTTCTTTAGCTTGCATTTCTATGACATGGTCTAGTCTGTTTTCTCTAGCTTGCATTTGTATGACATAGCCTAGTCTGTCTGTATTTAGCTTGCATTTGTATGACATGGCCTAGTCTGTCTTCTTTAGCTTGCATTTGTATGACATGGCCTGGTCTGTCTTCTTTAGCTTGCATTTGTATGAATTGGCCTGGTCTGTCTGTCTTTAGCTTGCATTTGTATGACATGGCCTGGTCTGTCTTCTTTAGCTTGCATTTGTATGACATGGCCTAGTCTGTCTTCTTTAGCTTGCATTTGTATGAATTGGCCTGGTCTGTCTTCTTTAGTTTGCATTTGTATGACATGGCCTAGTCTGTCTTCTTTAGCTTGCATTTGTATGACATGGCCTAGTCTGTCTGTCTTTAGCTTGCATTTGTATGACATGGCCTAGTCTGTCTTCTTTAGCTTGCATTGGTGGCACTCACCAGTTATTATGTACTTTTGAGAGAGTGATGTATGTGAGGTGAAGTTGTTTGCATTTTAAACATGCATAGTGGAGAGAATGTTGGCATACCTATATGCTACTTTCATGTAATGTGGATGAAATTTTTTTGGATATTTTACTTTTGGAAATTTTAAATGATCTTAGGACACTGCTAACTAAAATGACTGCTCCCTTGTGCTCCAAAAATCAACCTGAATTTGTCTAAAGTACACTATTCTTGGCAGCTATTAAAATATGGAAAATGAATTTTGCCAAACTAGACAATACCAACTTCCAAAAGTGCAATGAATGAATTACCAAATATATAAAATGTAAAAAAAGTTATCGGGTCTATTTTTTACAATTTACCTCTGAAGTTCGAGAAGTGAAAATAAGCAAGTAGAGCTAGCACTTTTTTGTAAGGTGCACATTTGGAGTAAGGCCAAGCTGCATACTCTCTAACCCATATTACACCCATCAGTCATACATCAAAATGAAGGGAATTAAAGGTTCTTTGAACAATACTTAAGATATACAAAGTCTCTTTTAAATAGCCAGTATAACTAGTGAGGAAACCTGGGGAAACTCTTTTTCTCTTTAAAATTCTAAGCCTATGCTAAATACAAAACTGTAGAGATCCACCATTTGTATGACGTGTGTCTTCTTTAGCTTGCATTTGTATGACATGACCTAGTCTGTTTTCTCTAGCTTACATTTGTATGAC
Organism: Potamilus streckersoni; assembly: GCA_016746295.1. NCBI lineage: Eukaryota > Metazoa > Mollusca > Bivalvia > Unionida > Unionidae > Potamilus > Potamilus streckersoni. The sequence goes on along the minus strand of JAEAOA010000770.1, from coordinate 118,109 downwards.
ATGGTCTTGTTTGTCTTCTCTAGCTTACATTTGTATGACATGGTCTTGTCTGTCTTCTCTAGCTTGCATTTGTATGACATGGTCTTGTCTCTCTTCTCTAGCTTGCATTTGTATGACATGGTCTTGTCTGTCTTCTTTAGCTTGCATTTGTATAACATATCTAGTCATTTTTCTCTAGCTTGCATTTGTATGACATGGTCTTATTTGTCTTTTCTAGCTTGCATCTTTATGACATGGTCCAGTCTATCTTCTCTAGCTTGCATTTGTATGACATGGTTTTGTCTGTCTTCTTTAACTTGCATTTGCATGACATGGTCTTGTCTTTTTTCTGTAGTTTGCATTTGTGTGACATGGCCTTCTTGAGGGGAGAACATAATCTCTTTGGGTTAGGGTAGCTGCAGCACAGACACTCCACATTCAAGAAATCAGTCTTTAAGGATACATTACTCTGCCACATATGCTGGATTTGCATGGGAACTTTTGAAAGTGTGACAATAATCAAGTGCAAAATCCCATAAAAAACAAATGGTCACTCATTGTGCTAAATAGACATTAGGAGAACTTCATCAGTTTTAGCTGAGCAATCATGCTTCCATGGGTTGGTATTCTTCTTGGGTCTTCCTGGGTTTCTTTCTCCACTAAATTTACTGGTCACCATGTATAGCCTATCATGTGCTGAAAAAAGACATTAAACTCAACAACCAACCAACATCAATCATATGCATTACCATTCTTTTGAAATTAACTTGTAATTTAATAGTATATGAATTGAACTCCTTCTCCCACACAGCATGTAATATGGTTTTCAACTCTATAATAAATTTACAGAATGATAGAAATTACAAGTCTGGAAAAGTTGTGTTTTAGACAATACATTAATTAATAAAGAGGAAAATTGATCATGAATGAAATGTAATCCCATAAGATCACTCACTATGAAGTTTGATCATAAATGGAATGTTATCCCATAAAATCACTCACTATGAAGATTGACCATGAAAGGACTGTTATCCCACAAAATCACTCAACATAAAAATTGACTGTGAATGGACTGTTATCCCTCAAAATGACTCGCTATGAAAATTGACCATGAATGGACTGTTATCCAATAAAATCACTCACGATAAAAATTTCAGTAAACACAACAGAGTTAGGAGAAAATAGGCAGCCATTAATTTACATTTTTGGTCAAAACTTAATCTTGAACCTTATTAGCACAAATGTAGTTTTGCAAAATTAACTATAAGTTAACACTTGCTTATCATGTCATGAACGTGTAAAGTTTGCTATTAAAACAATTATTCAATACATTCAGTTAGTAAACCAAACCATTGTCCACACAATTAGTTTACCATAAGTAATAAATGGATCAACTCAGTGAAGAAAAGGATGTAACAGATGCACTTCAGATCACAGTATCTTTGACAGTCAGTTAGGTATAGGTGGTAATAACAGTAATATTAATAAAGCTACAAAAACAAGCCTTTAGAGTTGTAGTAGGATTAACTTGTTTAAAAATGCAAATAACTGATTAGATCAAGAGATGAAAGGACGAAGGTCTTTGTGTATTTTAACTCCACAGACTGGTCACGCTATAGTAAAATCAGATGAAAAGATGTCTTATGGCATTATCACCATTATGAAAGTTTTAACAACAGATAAACATTATGAACCAGTGAACTGAATATATGCATCCATGATTGTTGATCTTTTCAAGATACAATTGTTTATTGGAACTTTGATCACTAAATCTGCAGTGGCAGATTGGATATGTATTTATGTCTGATTTTTGTCTGTGGCTTGCAACTTTACCACATAAATCTATCAAAACCAGTAATTGCACAACAATTATTTTTTCTTTTTTGGGTGCATTTTAGTTTATATATATTTTTGTCATAGTCATTCATAGCTTTATTGACATTTTTTGTATATTTTGTCAAATATTCATGGTTACTGATCGCAATTAGCAGGTGTTCATTCATACCAGTGATTTATATAGTAAACTGTATCTATGCACAATGATTAAGGTTGTAAATGATGGGGGCCAGTCATAGTAGAGTCTGTTCAAATCAGGTTATATTTCAAAGTAGTCATGAAAACAATTGTTTAGTGGTCTGGTCATTAGTGTTATCCATCAGATGTAGCTCTATTTTGGATTGGGCATTAGTGTTACCAGTCAGATATGGCTGTTCAGTGTCTTGATCATTAGTGAGTAAATTGGTGTTATCCATCAGATGTAGCTGTATTTTGGATTGAGGATTAGTGTTACCAGTCAGATATGGCTGTTCAGTGTCTTGATCATTAGTGAGTAAATTGGTGTTATCCATCAGATGTAGCTGTATTTTGGATTGGGGATTAGTGTTACCAGTCAGATATGGCTGTTCAGTGTCTTGATCATTAGTGAGTAAATTGGTGTTACCCATCAGATGTAGCTGTATTTTGGATTGGGGATTAGTGTTACCAGTCATATATGGCTGTTTAGTGTCTTGATCATTAGTAAATTAGTGTTACGGTAGCTGAGTAATGGCTTGGTCATTAGTGTAACCCATAAGATCTTGCAATTTATATGCATATAGTTTGCATGAAGTTGTCTTATTTAACAAAAATTTTATGATTTTATTTTCATGATCAACATGTCCTTTGTAGGGAGTATTGATGACACATGGAAACCTGTCTGCACAGATTAGCATGATGGTTGAGGCATGGGGATGGTCTAAATCAGATGTCATACTTCATGTCTTGCCACTTCATCATGTCCATGGGATTGTCAATGCACTGATGACATCTTTGTACTGTGGTGCAACATGTGTGATGTTACCCAAGTTTGACAGCAAGATGGTAAATAATTGTTTAGATAAATGCTTTTCTTAATGACTTAATGCCATATGTTAACATGTACTTTTCTAAGTCACTTCCACTTATGTTATATTAAAATATAAATTGTATGAGGGTAATAACTTTTTGTGGCAATAATGAGTTTAAAGACCTGATGACCAAATATCAATAGTTAAAGAAAATTGGATACCATTTTAAATCCACAAATTTGTGTGCTGACATTTTGGGCTTGAAGAGATTTCACACCCTCCAAACCCAATGGCATTGTGTCCATTTATGTATTACTAAGAATATATTGTGCTTCTCATAATAGGAGCTTTGTTTATTTAGCTAGACTTCTATTGCTTTGAAATGTATGTCACACTTTATGTATAAGGGACAAAACTCAAGATTTTAACTTTGAGAGGGAATGATTAGACCTGAGAGTGGCAACTTCCCTTGAATTGTTTAACAACTGCCATACTTTATTTCATTTTCTCGTGGAGATTTTATTCCTTTTCACCTGAAATATGGGTAGGAAACTCGTATTTAGTTTTTCTTCTGATTTCATACAAACTTTTTATTATTATTATTATTATGACTTTATTTAAAGAGGGTAACTCAATTAGCTAAGAACTAATCTACCTTGAGGCCCTCATTCAAAGGAATTTATTTTTACTGCATCTCTGAAGCCATTGTATATACTGGGTTTGGAAAGAGGAAATAGAGTGGGCATTTCTAATCTCAACTGGAATATTATTCCATAACAAAGTTCCAGAGTATTGGAAACTTTTTTAAAATAATTCCTTATTTGGTTTAGGATTAAAAAAAACAACACAAACGCTGATAATTCTGTGTAACTAGTTTCGCATATAATATATGCTTCTTCAGGCACAAAATGTTTTGAAATAAAGGGATGACTTTACAGGCTAAAATAACAATTATGTCATTACGTAACTTCATAAGAAATTACGTCATTAGGTAACATCATAAAAAACAATGCATAATCACAACAACTATATATGACAGGATCTAAAAGATACACGAGTCTCTAATGAAACCTGAATCAGTGAAGATATTTGTAAAATAATAAAACTTATCCTGGAAAATAATTATTTTCAATTTAATAATAAAAATTACATCCAAGTAATGGGTACAGCAATGGGTAGTCCTATGGCTCCTTCATACGCTTCTCTTTTCATGGGTAAATTAGAAAAAGATTTCCTTAACAAAGAAAAGTTTAATCCATCAGTCTGGTTTAGATATTTAGATGACATATTTATGATCTGGAACCATTCAACTGAAGAACTGGAGAAATTCATTCATCGCCTAAATCATTTTCATCCGACAATTAAATTTACTTATATTGCATCAAATACGCATGTTTCATTTTTAGATGTAAATGTAATTAAACATATTGATAACACTATTTCTACGAATATTCATGACAAAGAAACAAATATCCACCAGTATGTAGAATATTCTTCATGCCATCCAATGTCATGTAAAAACGGTATACCATATAGCCAGGCTAAAAGATACCAACGCATTATTTCAGATGATTGTCAATTACAAAATTCGTTGAATGATTTAAAAACATATTTCCAAAACAGAAATTATCCAGTACATATCATTGATTCTGCGCTGAACAAAACCCGTAATCTTTCTCAAAATGAGGCTTTAAATACAGCAAATTGTTCAATGGAGAAAAATATAGTTCCTTTTACAATACAATACAATCCTTCATTACCTAATATAGGTCTTATAATTAATAAATATTGGAGTCTCCTAAACTTATCAAATAAAAACAGCGTAAAATCCCTTTACAACAATAAGCCTATTGTTGCTTATAAGAGACCCAAGAATTTGCAAGATTTTTTAATTAGAACTAAACATACAGAAAGAAAAAAAAAGGACAATTCTCGTCATCTAAATGTAATAGACATCGATGCTCTCAATGTGCAAACATAAGAGAAAGTAGCTTTTTTTAGTAGCACTAACACAAAAGAGACATTTTCCCTACATTTTAAAACTAACTGCATATCAACTAACGTGATTTATTTGATAACCTGTCAAAAATGTAACAAGCAATATGTTGGACAAACAATTCAACAAGTTTCTAAAAGAATGAATAGTCATCGCTTTCATATTAAAAATTATAAAGATCCTCAGTTTTCATCTAATATTTCTACACATTTTAACACCCATAATCACTGTCTACTCGATTTTTCTTTCATGCCAATAGATATTGTGCATGGAGACATGAACAGACTTATAAAAGAGACTTATTGGATTCATAAATTAGATACTTTGTATCCTAATGGCCTTAATACCAATGTATTATATAAAATTGTATAATTTTCTTTTCAATTGTGAAATTGTATATCTTTTATAACACTATAATTGTATACATGACTGTTTGTCTCTATTATATTTTATTATTTTACTTATTTGGTTTGGGTATTTTGTAATGTTTTGTAGTCATTGATCGCAGGTGGGGAGTATTTCCAGGTAGCCTATACTTGAATAGTGATTGTAAATATTCAGGAGCACTATTATTGGCTATCCTGTACATTAATTTGGCTTTTCTTAAACAGATTTGGTCTTTAATAGGTAGTATTTTTATTTTACCAGCTAAATTTTCCTTGCTTTCTTTCTGGATTGATATTAACTCAAAAGTTCTTTTTTTGAAGATGTGCCAGCTTTGCTAAGTTTTTATCATTTGAATTACCCCATACTGTATTACAGTAGTCTAAATAGGGTTGTATGTAACTGTTTTAAAATAGTTTTCTGTGCTTTTCCGGGAGAAAGTGTCTTATCCTACTGAGAAGCCATAAACTTGAATTGACTTTTTTACTGATATGGTTGATATGTTCAGTCCATGATAGGTTATTATCTACCAAAACACCAAGTAAACTATGGTGACAGACCATTTGCAACCTTTTATCCTTCCATGTCAGACATAGTTCATCACTATCAAGTTTTGTTCTTTTTTTCCTGTTGAGATAAGTAATATTTTAGTTTTACCAGTATTAACCACCATGCCATTGCATGTGCACCAGTATTCTAGTTTGTTTAGGGCATTCTGTAAAGAAATTTAGAGTTCTTGTTTTGTGTTTTGGATGTCTGACAATGTTGTGTCATCTGCATAGAGATCTGTAGATGATACTGAGTCCTTTAATACAAGTGGTAGGTCATTAATAAATACAATAAACAGTAATGGACCCAGAATTGAGCCTTGTGGTACTCCACTTCTAATTGTTTCAGGTTCAGACAGAATATTATTAATATAAACATGTTGTGTTCTCTCACTTAAGTATGAAGTAAACCATCTAACTGTGCTTTCATCACATTGGTAGATTTTCAGTTTCTTCAAAAGGATTTCATGATCTACCATGTCAAAAGCTTTCCTGAAATCTACAAATACAGAACCTATTATTCTACCTTGATCAAGTGCTTGAAGCCATTTATCAGTTAGGGAGATCAAGGCAGTCTCACATGAGTGTTTCTGTCTAAAGCCTGATTGTTCCTGATTGATTAGGGTATAACAGAAAGTGTTTGGTTAAATATGATATGAATGAATGAATGAATCATGGACATGCTTTTCAATCAATTTTGACAAGTTTGGTAGTATTGAGATTGGCTGGTAGTTATCAGCATCATTCTTAGGAAACAAATCTGTTTCCATGAGATTTTCATTTCCTGGCTGCTTAGGTGTATAAAAATGTATTTTCAATTGACCATTTCACCCACCCATGTGTGGAAGGATGATAATTGGACTTATGTTGATTGTTTTTTGGTTTTGCTTGTTGTAGCCCACTTTTACTTCAAATATCAAACTTACCCTACTGTTGGCAAAGGTTAATCTGTCCATTTTAAAATACATTTTACATAAGTTCATCTCAGTGTATTTTCTTTAGATTTAAAAGCGAAAGAATCCAGACACAATCTTTTTTTTCTGAAAATTGGAAATTTTAGTCTCAAAAGAGAGGTCTGGTCTCAAAAGTGTAGTTTTTCGTATTTTATTTGACACAAGTAGAAAGACTACATTGTTTAGCATCATTGTAGGACTAAATCTTTCTCCTTCCCTTCTACCACCCTGTTGTTGTATCATGAATGATAGTGTTATTTCAGTGCTTCTCTTCTATGCCAATGATCTCTGTACTAATCAAATTTAAATCCATAATTGATTCAAGATAGATTATCCAGATGGCCGAATTTACAGACAAAATCATTGCCTCTCAGCCTCTGGTTAATTGGTGGTTTACTGTAATAATAATTAAAATAATAATAATAATTATAATAATAATAATAATAATAATAATAATAATAATAATAATAATAATAATAATAATAATAATAAATAATAATAATCTATCTTTGATGTGGGTAGCTCAGTTAGATTACAGATGTAGCCATAGGGACCCTCAAATAATGTCTTCTCTCAATCAGTGTATCTATTTAACATACAAAATGTGTTTCTTAGATAAAAGAAGTATTAATATTGATCATTGCACAGACCTGCAGAAATTTTTTCTCAAACATGCAACAGCTAAAGGTTAGTGAAAGAGCACTTGCCTGTGTAATAATCTACTTGTCCAGAAGATTTTTTTTATATGTTGTTGTATATATTTGGTTTCTATTGAGTGTTTAACTTTTGTCCATGATTGTAAGTTGTAAACAAAATGGTTACAAAGCTAACATTTGTCTATGATTGTAAGTTGTTAGCAGAATGTTTATGTAGTATTTGAGTTTAAGGAAAATTTTTTTTATACAGTTAAACTAGGTCTTTCTGTTGGGCATTTTCACATTCTATTATGATTTAGATCAAGTGAAAATGTGTCTAAATAGGGATTTGATAAGTAAATAATTCTTGATAATGTCTTTGTACAGTCTGCAGAATCTATTTGTGATCAGAGTTTGCAATTGTGTTGTTGAAATGAGAGATAATTTGAGAATTCTTATTTATTTAAAATAGTCACTTGAATTACATAAGTGCTGATTGACTTTTGAATTAATATATTACTTAGGATTTTTTTGAACAGATTCTGGATTGCATCATTGTGTTATATTAGGACAGTCAAGGCAATTTAATTCATTCAGAACATTCTCTATTTTTGGGGTTTCTGATGGGACATTTAAGAATAATTGGAATGTAACTTCATAATATTTTAAGTGCCTTTTAAATTTTCATTTTGTCTTGAATGGATTTTAATTGCTTATTGGTACAAACTGTGCTGGTTTTGACAGTACCCCAACTCAATTTGTCCTGGTCTTGACATGCCCAAGGCACATGCTATCCTGGTTTAGACAGGCCCCTGGCATGGGTTGTCCTGGTTTAGACAAGCCTCTGCATGGGCTATCCTGGTTTAGACAGGCCCCTGGCATGGGCTGTCCTGGTTTAGACAGGCCCCTGGCATGAGCTGTTCTGGTTTAGACAGGCCTCTGGCATGGGCTGTCCTGGTTTAGACAGGCCTCTGGTACAGACACTCTTGATTTTGGAGCATTTGTCATGGATGTCAGTTTTGAGTTGCAGCAATATCTGTTGCAGTATCTACCTTCAGGTTTTGTCTTCAAGTTTTTTTAAAGCTAGTATTCTACCATGTTACAATGATGCAAAATTTTCAAAGCCAGTATTATACAATGTTAAATCAATGAATCAATGCAGTGTTTTGAAAGCTAGTATTATACCATGTTAAATCGATGCAGTGTTTTAAAAGCCAGTATTATACCATGTTAAATCAATGCAGTGTTTTAAAAGCCAGTATTATACCATGTTAAATCATTGCAGTGTTTTAAAAGCCAGTATTATACCATGTTAAATCAATGCAGTTTTAAAAGAAAGTATTATGCCATGTTAAATCAATGCAATGTGCTAAAAGCCAGTATACCATGTTAAATCAATGCAGTGTTTTAAAAGCCAGTATTATACCATGTTAAATCAATGCAGTGTTTTAAAAGTCAGTATACCATGTTCAATCATTGCAGTGTTTTAAAAGCCAGTATTATACCATATTAAATCAATGCAGTGTTTTAAAAACCAGTATTATACCATGTTAAATCAATGCAGTTTTAAAAGCCAGTATACCTTGTTAAATCATTGCAGTTTGCATATGAAGTAGCACTAATCAGTTTCAGCTGTGGATGTACACTGTCATGAAAATAAAGCACCATAATCAGCAGGATGTATACATTTCAAAGTTGTCAGAAAATAGACTTACCATATCTTGGCTCAACAAAGCTTGACCCTCTGTGATCCAGTCTCTTGTTTGTAGGCATTTAAAGAAAGCTTAATTAGTCCAAATCTTAAAGATTAGTGAAACCTCTTCAGAAACAGTTTAAATTATCATATCTTTACTACAATCAATGATTCAGTATTTTTATGTCTCCTTTTTTTGTATATCACACTGCCTTGAGTTCCTGTATATTTACATTTAAACATTCCATTATTATCAGAGGAATACCTTTGAAAACAACCAGATCACTATGAATTTCTTTAAAGTCTGTCATGGAGGCCCCGAGTGGTCTAAAGCACTGTCCATTATGGATCACTGCCATCTCACTTCTGTCTGTGTGGGTTCAAGTCTAGTAGCTTCACGTGGGTCGGTGGTTCTTTATTGGTGATTTCCCGGTCTCTTCCTCCACCATTAATACTGGCCACCATGTATAGCCTATCGTGTGCTGAAAAATGGCATTAAACCTCACAACAACAACAACAAAGTCTGTCATGATCCACTGTCATCCAAAGTTCACTGTTAGTAAGTTCTTCACTTTTTTTTGTCTTCCCTTGTTTGGCTTTTGAAAATTTCACATTTTGACATGGGACCCTAAATTTTATAACTGCCTCTTATCATTCAATTATAATGGACTCAATCACCAAGGATATCAAGTATCCTTGATGGACTACATTAATCCAAGATGTAAAGCATCAATAGTGTACTGGACTAATCCAGGATATAAACTATCCATAATGAACTGGACTAATACAGGATGTCAAATATTTATAATGGACTTTACTAAATTCAGGATACAAAGTATATGTGATGGAATGGATTAATCCTGGATGCCAAGATTCTGTATGGGACTAGACTAATCCAGGATGCCAAGTATCCATGATGGACTTAACTAATCCAGTATCCAAGTATCTGATGGACTAGACTAATCCAGGATGCCAAGTATCTATAATGGACTTGACTAATCTAGGATACTAAGTATCCATGATGGACTTGACTAATCCAGTATCCAAGTATATGTGATGGACTTGACTAATCCAGGATGCCAAGTATCTATAATGGACTTGACTAATCCAGGATACCAAGTATCCATGATGAACTGGACTAATCCAGGATACCAAGTATCCATGATGGACTGGACTAATCCAGGATGCCAATTATCCATAATGAACTAGACTAATCCAGAAAGCAAAGTTTTTATAAAAGATGGAACTAATCCAGGATGTCAAGTATCTGTATTGGACTTAACAACTAATCCAGGATGCCATGTAGCCACAATGGACTTGAGTAATCCAGGATACTAAATATCTTCAAATGTCTGGCTTTGATTTCAGATTTCTGTCAGAAGTGGTTGCATAATCCATTCTTCATGGCAAAAAGGACCAAAATTCCAGAACAGCATAGAATTTATGTAGTACAAGTCTAGATTGTGTAGACACTGAGACTGATTTAAAAGAAGGTACAATTATTGTCATATATATAAGAATTGAAAAAGGGGAGTGTATTTTCATTCATAGCTAAAACAATTTTATTATTTGATTTTTAATTATTTTCTTTTTTTTAATAGCATACAATGAAAATTCAAAGCAGTTATTGCATTTATCAACTTATGATCATTGTACTAGTTTAAGCTGAATGGTTTGCCATAAAATTAACAAACTGGCAAATTATTAGAGTTGAATGAGAAAACAAATTGACTACATTAAATGTGATTTTGAATGGTTATAAAGAACAGTTATATTTCAACAAATTAGACATCAATTTAACACATCAGAACTGCATTTACAATATATGAATAAATTGTACAAATCAATTTAGATCATTTTATTTGTTAGCAATAAGTCATGCCAATTACACTGTGAACATCTATTGATTGATATGGCATTAAGTTACTTGTCAAAAGCATTTAAAAATATAAAAATATTCACATGAGTAGTGAAGTTGATAAACTCAGAAGTTTCTGAACATTTGAAAAACCATTGGTACATTTAATATCATTTGTGATAGATTTTTTATATATGAAATTAAAGCTGTGAATGTGTACAGTCTTATGTTATGTGAATAAATATATGTTGTGAATCATATATGAATGATAGTTAAATTTCAGTCATATTTTAATTCTTCAAGTGCCTTACTCACCATCATTCTTTCAGTCTTCATTCAGATTGGCTGGAGATATTCTTGAATATTCATATCCATTAACTTGGCATCATAATTTTCCAAATGAATCACACAATAAACTACTGACTTTGTACAGGATGTGTGAATTTACCTGTTTTATGCGTTTGAACCTGTGATATGGTGTAAATATAAACAAAAAATACAAACAAATCATACATATTTAGAAATATAGTTTTTTATGCTTTTATTTAATACATATTTTGTAGCATTAAACATTAAACAAGAGAGTTAATATTTTATGGGAAAAATGTAGTAACCATGTACAACAGTGACAATACCACTGTATGTATGCCTTGTGCTGGGGTGCTGGGGTAGCTGGTATGAATCACACTACCAACTCCACTCTCACAAAATGCTTCCTCCAAGACATAGGAAAGTCCTTCAAGCTCATAATTTTTAAACCAATAAAGTGTTTCTGCTGTACAAAATCAGACTATTTCAATTAAAAGTTGATGACAATTGTGTTTCAAATATTACTTTGATAAATGGGAAATTTGACCATGAATGGGCTGTTGTCCTGTAAAATCACTCACAATGAAAATTTTAAGTAAACACATACAATTCATAACAGAACTAAGAGAAAATAGGCAGCTGATCTACATTTTGGTCCAAAAATTAACCTTGAACCTAGGTTACACAAATGTAATTGTACACTAGACTTGCCTCTTGTACATGGATCATTGACACCATTGTGCGTACTGATTGAAATCATGAAGCCAAAGTATGGATGTCTCTTTAGTATATCACTGATTGAAATCATGAAGCCAAAGTGTGGATGTCTCTTTAGTATATCACTGATTGAAATCATAAAGCCAAAGTGTGGATGTCTCTTTAGTATATCACTGATTGAAATCATGGAGCCAAAGTATGAATGTCTCTTTAGTATATCACTGATTGAAATCATGAAGCCAAAGTGTGGATGTCTCTTTGGTATATCACTGATTGAAATCATGGAGCCAAAGTATGGATGTCTCTTTAGTATATCACTGATTGAAATCATGGAGCAAAAGTAAGGATGTCTCTTTAGTATATCACTGATTGAAATCATGGAGCAAAAGTAAGGATGTCTCTTTAGTATATCACTGATTGAAATCATGGAGCCAAAGTATGGATGTCTCTTCAGTATATATCATGGCCAATCATATGAAACTATTTAGTGCTTCAAGCCACTTAATGTTTGACAGAACTGCTTCATGGTTTAACAAATTTAAAAAACTGATGGTAACATATGTTGGACTACCATGAAACGAACATGGTATCCCAGCTTTAAATTAGTAGCCTACAAAAAAATCTTTATTATTCATCCGTTAGTTTTCAGAATTTCTGTGATTTTTTTTTCATTTTCATTAATTAGCAATTATTCTCCTGTATGAAAATTTCAGTAATTATATTTAACAATATACACAACAACACACATGAATAAACTATCTGAATTCAGCATACTGTATGGTACCTTAGACACAGGACACATTAGCAGGCCTTGCAGTGGGCTATTGCAATTCAATGTACTGTAACTAGTTCAGACACAGGACATTAGCAGGCCTTGCAGTGGGCTATTGCAATTCAATGTACTGTAAGGTAGTTCAGACACAGGACATTAGCAGGCCTTGCAGTGGGCTATTGCAATTCAATGTATTGTAAGGTAGTTCAGACACAGGACATTAGCAGGCCTTGCAGTGGGCTATTGCAATTCAATGTACTGTAAGGTAGTTCAGACACAGGACATTAGCAGGCCTTGCAGTGGGATATTGCAATTCAATATATTGTAAGGTAGTTCAGACACAGAACATTAGCAGGCCTTGCAGTGGGCTATTGCAATTCAATGTATTGTAAGGTAGTTCAGACACAGGACATTAGCAGGCCGTGCAGTGGGCTATTGCAATTCAATGTACTGTAAGGTAGTTCAGACACAGGACATTAGCATGCCTTGCAGTGGGCTATTGCAATTCAATGTATTGTAAGGTAGTTCAGACACAGGATTTTGGTAGCCTTCCAGTTAACTCTGGGAACAAGATTTGTTAGACCCTTTGTACACTCAAAAATTGGATTTTGTTTGTTCTAGACATGGTCAGCTCTAATCAACCCAGGCCATATGGAGCATCCGGTACAAATCACACTGTTCATGGCTGTACCAACAATCTATGCCAAACTGATTGAGTATTTGGAATCGGAGGTTCTTAGTGTTGAAGGTTCCAATCTAACTGCCAAGTTTGTCAGGTCATCATGTCAAAGCAAGATCAGGTATTAGTCTAACCATTAATACTTGCACATTAACCTAAGAAGTAGTGCGATATTATTCCTCTGTATATCAGTTTGTTATTTTGTCCATCTATATGCATGTCAGTTTCTGGCAATGGAAAATTTTCCCAACTTAGTACATTTGATGTCCATATAGTAAAGATGCGTAAGTGTGATATAGTTTTCACTTCTTCATTTGTCCACCAAGAGATTTTAGAGATTTAATATAAAAATTTTCAGTTAAGGTAAAAAAAACCCAAACATTTAAACATCCTTCTTTTGCCAAACTTTATATATTCATTTATAGCCAGAACTCCAGATTTAGGGTTCTTTGTGACTTTTCTGCCTGTGGAAGTAGCCATGGTAACATGAAAATAGAGTTTGCACTGAAGTTTCATATGGCATAAAATATGAAGTGTATATCCTAGAACACTATGCCATCATAAAATATGAAGAGTATATCCTAGAACAGTATACCAGCATAAAATATGAAGTGTATATCTTAGAACAGTATGCCATCATAAAATATGAAGTGTATATCCTAGAACAGTTTGCAGGCAAACAATAAGGTCACTAAGAAACCATTTTTTACTAAAAATATTCATACACATTTTTTAAAAACAGATTAATGGTGAGTGGATCAGCAGCCTTACCACAGCCTATCATGGAGAAATGGATGAAACACACTAGTCATACACTGCTAGAGAGATATGGCATGACTGAGACAGGGATGGTTCTCACCAACCCATTACATGGAGAGAGAATACCAGGTATGTTTACATGAATTTGACACTTCAGGATTATATACAGATTATCATCAATAGTAAACTATTTAAGTTTAAATTTCCATTAGTTTCACATGAATAGATCAGGTCTCGAATTTAACACAAATTTCTTTGTACCCAGAAGGACTAGTATGCTGAGAAATTTACTTGTCCTGCCAAATCTTTACTAGTCCTGTCCAAAAAACATTTTCACACACTTGTATTTAGATTAACAACAATATTATTCATAAATTGCATTATCATATGAAATGCAGAAGTACAGAATTATAAATCAAATCCTACTTCAAATCATCAATCAGTCAAATCACATTTCTTGTTTCTCAAGATAATCTGGATCCAATTCCAGAAAGGGATCCAGATGTCTTTTCTCGACCTTCACCTGCATTCTGGGTCCGTATGGGGGATTGTTCAGGTCTCCTTACCTATCTCCCTGAAACATTCCACAAATGTATTGCTGGTGATGGATCATTTGTTGGAATATCATTTGTATGGAACATTATAAAGAGTAGGTCTGACAGAACCCAAGGTCACAAATATCATCTCCATTCACTTCTCACCATCTCTGAGAAACCCTTCTCAGCATCAGCAGAGTAGGCTGGGATTGTTAGGATAAGGTCAAATAATGCCATAATATTCTTTCTGTCAGCAGCACATCAGTTTACAACTGTGGACCAAGTCAAAGCATAGATTTCTTTGTAATTGCAAGATAGTAGAATACATTAAGAAAATATTAATCTGAATAAGTTTAAATCAATAAAAAGGAAATGTCAATACTTAAATAATGTTTATATTAAATTTTTAAAAGCTTTCTTAAAGCTTTCATATTTTGTAATCAAGATACTATGCTAAATAAAGAATTTTTAACAATTCCAGCATCATTGATGATTCTTTTATTTATTTTTAAATATTTCAATGTACACCTACTTGCTGTAGACTACACTTTTTTAATATGACCCATTCCAATTTCACTGCATCAGCAACCACCCCTGCACCAACAAGCACTAGCCGAAAATGCTCGACCAAAACAAATTTCTGCCTTTCACTTCCAGTGATGTAGTGAGTAAATGTAACAACTTGTTTATTTATCCAGTAAGTCTCTCCAACATCAACTCCTTTCATCTCATCCAGCTAATACATCCATACAAAATCAGTGAAGGGTCTTTGGTTTTTACCATAGCTCTTTTCATTGTTTGTCACCTGAGCACAACGTTGTTCGGCAGGCGAAATTCTCACATTTCTGAACCTGTAACTTCAGTTTGGTGCAACATAGAAAAGTCAATTATGGTTTGATGAATAGAAAAATATCTCAGGAGTAAAACAAGCCATCAAATATGGTTATAAGCCTTTTAAGACAGAAATAGCAGAATAAAATCATGGATAGAACGAAGTATTTGCAAGTTACTGACCTTTTCTCTTGTATAGTATGATAGACAGAGTCCTTTGTCAGAATGGGTCAGGGGGTAATCTGAGATATTTATGTAGCTCTGTATGATTGTTTTCCTTCAGATTATTGGGGGGGTCTCAGCATCGAGCACATATGGTCAAACACATTCTGTTAAAACTTTACAATATCTTACCAGTGGTCGATTTTTCTGGTGGTATTTGCATAGCTGATTTTTTCTGCTCTTTTTGTGTTGCTCAAGCTTTCATGCATGTTTACTGATTCAATTTTAAAGTTCGAACAACCTGCAACAAAACTGGATGTTTCCTTAGTTTGCTTTTGCGATATTCCGTACACCAGTTAAACCGCGTAACTTTCTTTTCTTTATCATAATTCAGCCATTCCCTGTCTTTTGGCCATGTCATCTGAAATGTTAGATTACATTTTTCCCTATCATCAGAAATATTTCTCTCTTTTTTGTCATTTTAATTCAACTTTTGCTTTTTTCCAGTAGCTGAACACATTCTATAAAACACCATATTTTGCCTGTCTTATAAGGAGCAAATTGTGTCCCATTTGGAAATACGAAATGTTTCAATATAGCTAACACAAATTATTAAAGAAAGAAAAGGAATGTCACAGTCTTTTATCTACAAAAGTTGAGCAAGAAATGCCATTTCAAAATACGTGCCTTTGCCACGCCCCCCCCACCATTAAATGGTCTCTCTTTGATAAAGACCAGCGGTTGTTCTGCAGAATCAAAGCAGTGGCTATTGTAAACACTGTTACAAAATATTAACATCAGAAGATAATGTTAGTTTCAGGTTAGAAAAGGTGCACTCCCATCAAATGAACCCATCTGACTGCTCGATCTATGTAACAACTCCAATTACAGACTCATTATTAATAGCAAAAGTTTGGTAATTGTTCCTAATTAATCGGACCACAGTGTATTGCTGAAATTAAAAATAAGGTGAAGCATTTTCAAATCTTAGATGCCCATGCTCAGAGATTTTAATTCCCAACAAATGTACAGTATTCTGCTTGATGTCTTCACGTGTATTCAATTGTTTGTCCATTCTTGTAAGGGAAAAAATATAAAATCTATTTCTTATCATCATATAAAAAGTGGTTGTATGGAAAGGATGTGTCAATAATTTTATAATAAATTAATCTAATTTTTATAATTATTTCAATGCAAATGTAAAATATGCAGTTTACCGTTTGTGACTTGGAGTGTTGGAGTGCTTTGCTAGCGAGCACCCCCCTCTTAAACAAGCAAACATGCAAACTCTAATTTCTTCTAATAGCTTTTGCGGTGTTATGTGTGATATATCGTTTTGTAGTTAAATTACTATTGTCGAGTGACTAAAGTGTGATACCACGTTTTTTTGTTTAATTCGTTATAATATTAATGAGGATCAATTACCAAACTTCCATCATTAATGACGGTACCATAATTGGCCCTGTAAGCGAAATGCACAAATCAGATGGCTTCTTGTTATAGAAACACCTTTCCGAGGCAGATATTGACTTCAACTTCTCATGGTAATATTTTATGACTATGTTGACAATGGTTACTACTTGGATTCTACAGGACAGCTAAGTCTTCATTAGAGAATGGCATAAACAAAGACTGACTCTTGATAACCGAAACTTACTAGCCCATCCAACTATTATGAAAGTTACTAGTCCTACAGGAAATCTACTAGCCTCTGGCTAGCGGACTAATGCTGATTTTGAGCCCTGTAGATGCTTCAAATGCCATTATGTGAGATCCACTTTTTATGATAGTGGCTGAGTGGTCTAAGGCATTTGTTTCTACAGATTACTCACACATCTCTCCTCTGCATGAGTTCAAGTCCCAGCTCAATCCACAGTGTGTGAGAGAAGGCTTGTCAGTAGCTTCCTCTGATTTGATGGTTCTTTCCAAATATACTGGCAGCGACGTATAAGCTATCATGCTGAAAATTTTATTACCCTGCAGCATCCAGAAGCATTCGATGTTTAGGTTTCTCTTTATTTGTTTATTCTCTCTTATTTGTTCAGGCATAAAGTCATCCTACTTTATGTATGCATGGGTGCATCTTGGCATGAAGATGTGTTCTACAAGAAAATTGTGTCACTGTAACCTCATTACAGTGGTTTTCTAAAAATAGGTTAAGAATTGTGTAGGAGGATGACTCTTAAATTAGAATGAACCTAATTGTTCAGTTCTGTCTTTATATTATGACTCATTTCCCAATATACCCCACATGACAGACTATTCTTGATTTTGCATCAAACTTGCCTATTCATGTGACCAAGCCCAACCAATGGGAAATGTTTATCCGCTATTGAATTCTTCAAGAAATGTTTATCCGCTCCAAATTAGACTATGGTTGCATTGTCTATGGTTCAGCGAGGAAATCCTATTTGAAGATGCTTGATCCAATCCATCATTAGGGAATAAGACTTGCCCTGGGAGCATTTAAAACTTCCCTGTGTGAAAGCCTACTCATTGAAATGGATGCACTACCCTTATCACAATGCAGAGAAATGCTTTCCACACAATATGCTACCAAATTAAGATCTAGCCCTCTGAACCCAGCTTTTTCGGCAGTTTTTGAACCAAAATATAAAACCTTATATGACAATAAACCAAATGTCATACCTACATTTGGCATTAGAATATCACAATTTCTTGAAAGTACCCAAATTGATCTTTCAAAAATTCTGAAAGCAAACATCTCCGAAACACCCCCATGGCTACTTCAGCAATCAAGGGTACTTTTCACGTTACATGATGGAAAAAAAATCGGAGACAAACCCTTCCATCCTCCACAACTCTTACCATGAACTCCTCTCACAATTTGAAAATTATACAAAGTTCGCTTGCCAAATGGTACATCAATTTTTTCAGCCGAAATTAGAGCAATAGACCTTGCTTTGCAATACATTACAAGCAAGCGTATTTCAAATAGCATGATCTTCTCCGACTCACTATCAGTACTTCAGTCACTACATAATAGAAAACTGGAGAATCCACTATTGGCTAATATTCTCCGTAAACATACTGAGTTGAGTATCTCGCATAATATAGTATACTGTTGGTTACCCAGCCATGTTGGAATTAAAGGTAACGATAAAGCAGACAGCGCTGATAAAATGGCCCTGTCATTAGAACCATCTGATTTTAAGACACCATATACTGATTTTAAACATATCAAAGACTGTTTACGTTAGAAATGGCAGGTATCATGGAATGATGCCATGAATAATAAACTTTATACCATCAAACCAATCCTAGGAGAATGGACTCCTTCCTACAGAACCGACCGTAGGGAGGAGGTAGTCATTGCTAGAATTCGAATTGGCCATACTTATTGAACCCACTCCTACATACTAAAAGGAGAAGACCAACCAGAATGCATATCTTGCAATGAACCATTCACAGTTAAGCACTTTCTGCTGGAATGTTTCGACCTGCAATCTACATGTAATCAATATTACAATATGCAAGACATGAGGGAGCTCTTTTATAGAGTTAGTATTTCTTATGTTATAAACTTCCTTAAGGAAGTAAACATATATCATAAGTTATAACTTTTATGTTATCATCTTAAACATTTTTATATGTACGGTCGCTAGATTTTAATTACCTTTCATAAGTTTTCGTTGTCATACATTATTTGCAATCCCTGTTGATTGGGAAACTTTATTTTTTATCACCGTTACCATTTTTGTCGTTTTACCTTTAGCTATTTGGTTTCGTATCGCTGGCCAATACAGATCCTTTTTACCATTTGTATATAATGAAGGACATAACCTTTTGAATGGCGATAAATGGCCTCTTTGTGATGGT
This sequence comes from Potamilus streckersoni, assembly GCA_016746295.1. NCBI lineage: Eukaryota > Metazoa > Mollusca > Bivalvia > Unionida > Unionidae > Potamilus > Potamilus streckersoni. Next base: position 98,633 of record JAEAOA010000770.1, on the reverse strand, counting down.
GCGCCATAAAAATTCAACCAACCAACCAACCAACCCATCAGCCAGTGAGAAATGAAAGAAGCCATTAAGTGATAAGATTAAGATTGTTATTAATAATTGTCAACACATACATACTATCCTAGATTTGTAGATCCTATGTAATATAATGTGTTAAGACTGGTTATGTATGCAGTGTTTAACTAAAGATATTCTGTACAATGTAGTCATGAATAAAAATTAGATAAAATCTTGTACCAGGAGTTACAAAAAAATAAAAATAGACACAAGGATCATCTTGTAATGTTTTGGTTGCTTATATAAATTTTAAAATGTTTCACACACTAGAAATTGGTTGTTTATATCAATATTAAAATGTTTCACACTAGAATTTGGTTGCTTATATCAAGTTTGAAATGTTTCACACTAGAATTTGGTTTATATCAATTTTCTATGGGTTATTATTGCACACTACTTTTAAGATACATTCTCATCTCTTGTCAGCTCCTTATCTATAACATCTTTAGCTTTTCCTTTGAAGAACTTCAAAATGCAGATGTCATCTGAGACAAAAGGGTTGAAAGGGACTTCTGGACTTTTTAGCTTACCATCTGAAATAGAGGAGAGTCATTGTACCATCACTGCAATGATCATTTTTCTGTCCCATCCAGTTTTCTGTTAGAATATTCCTATATCTGTTGACCACTTGACTAAAGCAATTTGTGATAGATATGACCCCATGGAGTATATTGTGTTACTTCTATAACAAATGACAGTTATTTAGCAGTGTCTATATTTTTGTGTTATAATGCTATATATATATATAATGTTATAATGTTATAAAGAAATAATGCCTTCATTTGATCTGTTTGTCTACCTACATGTATTTATAAATTTATCACATTTATCTACATGCCTGTCTATCAATCTGCTTATCTGCTTATATTCCTACCAACTATCTATTGATTTATCTTTAATTTTTGGATTCTCTATTTGAATCTGCATTATTTGTATTACCATGGAGACTTCTCCAGGGCCTGTGAATTGAAACAAAATGTTTAACAGATTTTGCAAACATTAATTCTTTGGTTTTCAAGCATCTGTTGCTGTAAGGAAATTCACAGAAAATTTCTTTGTAGAATGGTTGTTTCTCATGAAAAATATGTCTTGAACAATTGTTTATTTAAAATATTTTTGTAAGGTATTTTATTAGTATTAAGGGTTAATATTTCTCTGAGATAGAGTATTGTCTTATTGTTTTAAAACACCACACTATAGGAAAATATCTCAGAAATAGCTAAATCAGCAGAAAAGGTATGCAGCAACCTATTTTTTTCCACCAGAAATGTATGCCAGTTGTGTAAGACATGTTAACAATTAGTTGTAGCAAATTGTGGACTTGGTGATTGACAGGCAGAGCCCCTCCTCTCTAAGCTTGACCCTTCAGTAGTTATTCTTATGTGCCTATTAGCTCTCTGTGTTTCAGGTGCAGTAGGAAATCCATTTCCAGGTATTGAAGTATGTATTGGAAAGCCTAATGTATACAGTTCCACTGGTTATGACATCATTAACAAGGGAGACTCCAAACTGTCAAAAACTACTCCAGGTAACCATATACATCTGTGGTCTCACCCACAACAAATATTGTAAATGAAGTTATCAGAATGGCCATCTAAATTCAGATTATACATATTTTAACACATCTTGTGGTTGTTGCCATTGGGCTATAAGTAATATGGGCCTGGGCAGTCTTATATCTGTTTAACTCAAGGCTACTATATAATATTGTAACTTGGTTCATAACATACAGTAGTAATAAAATTATTTCTCAGGTAAGAATGACAATAGTTTGATATTAAAGTTCCTTCTGTGGGCTAATAGAGGTATTCTCCATGTAGTACAACAGGCTACTGTCTGATTTTGAAACTTGCTGAACCCTGACAAATATTTTGAGATAAGATAGGGCCATGTCATAGGTACTGAAAGTAGACCATGTCATAGGTGCTAACAGTAGACCATGTGATAGGTACTGACAGTAGACCATGTCAAAGGTGCTAACAGTAGACCACATCATAGGTGCTGACAGTAGACCACATCCTAGGTGCTGACAGTAGACCATGTTATAGTCAATAACAGTAGACCATGTTTGTGTACCATGAAAGGACAGACAATTGACATTTTTACTTATCATACCAGCAGTTAATTCAAAGTTACTGAGTATTGCTTTCAATTTTCCTGGTTAAAATATGGTGAGAGAAGAACATTTAGATAGTTCCTGTCATATATTGAATAAATTTACTTGCCGTTATTGCTAAATTCAACCATGAAAACAAGGCATCATGTCAGAAAGAGAATGGGGAATGGAAATTTACATGGAATTCCCTTAATCAGATTAGTCCATTTCCATTGATAAACAGATTCCTGTTTATTATGAAATACATTATATTTTGGGACACCATATTTGTTGGACACCATAAATTAATTTTTAAAGTAACTTTCTTGTGCACTGTATGTTTTGGGACACATTGTCTTTATGAGTCGTAAGTTGTGGGATATCTTTTAAATCATAAAATTACATGTTGGAAAATGCACTTGAACTGAAATTTTATTTAAAAAAATATAAAACTGTACTTGAGATCAAACTCTTTAATCCACTGCAGCATCATATCATCAACACAACCCTTCTCATGTACAATCCTTTCTTTCGGTGAATGAATATTTTTTTCATAGCTTTCTTATCTCTTCAAAGTTAACATTAGAGGTAGCACAGGAATTGCAAAGACGAAAGTCAGATTTTTAATTTTTTTTTGATAAATCACACTTTTAACTCCTATCTTATCATCAGTCGGTCCAGGAATGCAATCAAAGTCCACAAAAAATTTCATCCATGTTAAATATATTGTTGGCGAAGGCATCTTCTTTTCTTGCCTTATGAATTCAACAAATGATTTTATTTTCTCCAAATCTTCTGGGCGACGCTGGGTCATCGATATCCTTGCACAAAGCACTATATTGTGTCACTTAAAATAGTAGTTCCTTTTAGTTTCAATTTATTTTCAAAATTACCGTGAATATCTGTGAAAAGAAACCAAATCTAGCTTCTTTATCTCAGCTGTCTTTGTATATTAAAAAAGAAAATCAGCACACTAAAAAGAATCCGAAGTCAGGATCAGAGGTTTGCTTGCTTTGTAGTAAAATAACCTTTGTATTGATATCCTTTAAGAAAAAAACACCCACCCCACCAAAAATATGCTTCAGAGTATTCAAAGTTGGCTTCCAAGGTTTGCTTCCTTTGTAATCAAAAAAACCCTTCCTCAGTAAGTTCAAACAATGAGTTTACTGCTTGCTGCCAGTTGTGTTTATTCACCACCCAGGCTTCTGTTTGCTTGGCATCTGTATACACTGCAATAACTTCTTTTAATAATGCTTTTTGTAATCCATGCTAGCAAAAAGACTGTCACTTGCAGTCATGTGAATGTATTTTCAAATAATGATTTTTATTTGCAACTCTATATTTGAAACACACAATACAAACTCAGGACCTTTACAACTCTATCTTTGAAACACACAATGCAAACTCAGGACCTTTACAATTCTATCTTTGAAACACACAATACAAACTCAGGACCTTTACAACTCTATATTTGAAACACAATACAAACTCAGGACCTTTTCAACACTATTTTTGAAACACACAGTACAAACTCAGGACCTTTACAACTCTTTTTTTGAAACACAATACAAACTCAGGACCTTTAAAATTCTATCATTGAAACAAAACACAGTGCAAACTCAGGACCTTTACAACTCTATTTTTGAAACACAGTGCAAACTCAGGACCTTTACAATTCTATCATTGAAAACACACAATACAAACTCAGGACCTTTACAACTCATCTGCAGATAATTAAATTTTGATATTTAAGCATTCTTAAACATGTAATATATCTTAGCATTGGGAGGGGTACACATTTTGGCATTTTGCCATGGATTGAACAAATTATGAAAATGCTGTCCTGAAATGTTCCTTTTGAAACATCTTGAACAGTTTGATAACAATTAATTATAACAATAAAATCAAATACTTACTCCATCATAACTGTCTGATTTAGTCTCAGACGTTTGTCAATTTTCATCAGAAGACATTTCGACCACCTGCTATTCCTTGATTACTTGATTACTTGTAACTCCTTCAAAAACATCCTGAATTTGACCTTCAGTTTCCCCAATTGTAATAATAATTTTCAATTAACATCTTTTTGTGTTCACATGTCAACTGTTAACAATTCTAATCCTGTTTGCTTGCCACACATCTTCACAATGTTTGAAATACTGGTAGAACAGTTTTGGTCCTCAGTAGACTGGCTCTGGCTGGTTTCTATAATGCATTCATAAAACAAGTAAAAGTACCATGTTGGGGGAGGGTTTTTTAGTTATTATTAAAAATTCTTTAAATTTTCAAAAGTGGTAGATTTCAACTATAAAATGGTATGTGCAGTGTTTTGGCCTGAAATAAATAAATATGAAACCACAGTGACAAAATTCTCAGAATCATAAATGTCATATAAGTAAATTATACATCTGTGCAGCATTATTCAATTTTGTATTTTTGCCAAACATTCCACACTAATGTCAACAGAATTGTCTTTACCTTAGAAATGTGTAATTCATATTTAGATCATGTTAGGATGTCAGCAATTTGGCTAACATGTAAAAATTAATATGTTCTGTGGACATTATTATTATTATTATTATTATTATTATTATTATTATTATTATTATTATTATTATTAATAATGCTGCAATACACCCAATAATACATTCTAAAAATAAGTTAAAAATCAGTTAAATGTTTTTATCAAAAGAATTTCTTATTTTCAAGATCTTTTTAAATTTCTAAATTTAAAAGTTGCGATACAAATATCAGCTATTTTTTTTTTACTTTGATTTGGTTATACAGACTTTTCGTCATCTGAATATTTTATTACTTCAACTTACATGTATATATATAGTTTTTTCTGTCTACTACTACTACTACTACTACTAAGTTATTCCCATAAAGGTAGTCAAAGTACTGACATTAAATGCTACTTAATTATAAATTTAAAAATGGTATAAAGCCATTTCTATTCAGTCTATGGAATGCTTGGCATTACAGTGTATGCTCTACACATGATAGAATTTTGTTGTCACTTTAATTTTGTCTACTTTTATTTTAATTGTACGCAGTGGGTATTTTGGATGGTGCATTCAGTATACACTAACTTGTAGTTTTTCTTAGCTGTGCATGTGTCAGCATTACAACAACACACCTTATGGTGTAATTTAATCTGTTCCATCTCCTGAAAAGAGTGGCTTTAACATCGCACTTGACACTGATGACATACCCTTGTTTTCAATTGTACAAGTTTGTTCTGATGGAGCAATGTATATAATTTGAAATATTTAAGGTATGAAGGGATGAAATTATCTCTCACTTGATATTGCCAGTTAAATACTTTGAAAGAAAGAATGTGGGGCACAATTCATTATGGATTGCTGGCTGAATATAGTCCAGTTAGAGGAGGGAATCTCATACAGATGTTAAGTTCCAGTCCTCTTTTGCTTATGAAATTATGCATTATTTTCACTGTAGCATAAAGCAATACCAGTCAAAGAATTTGTTTAATGCATAGCAGGTTCTAGGAAGTTTCGTATCATCATTAATTTAATTGATAAAAATGTGAAACAACACATAGTAAGGAATAATTACCTGCTGATATCGATTTACTGGAGAGAAGCAAAGATTACAATTGTATGTCCTTGATTTTAGTATGAGTGAGTATGAGTGAGCCAGCAATTGCATCAAGTTGTGCTTTTAAGGTAAATTATTATTAATCATAGTATACAAAAATGCCATTTAGATTTAAGTAAGACAGTCACTGTTGTGACTATTATTTTTTTTGTCCTAATGTTAGAGAACTAGTTGCAGGCAAAATTATATACTATAGTGTCATTTAATATTATGGGTCTTATGGTTTTATAAAAAACATTGACAGGCATGAATTTATGTGTCTATGTTTGCATATTTGTAGGTATTGGTTTTCATGGATTAACCTTACAGATACCCCCAAAAGAACACATAAATTCATGGCTTTGCCTGTCAGAGTTTGCATATTTGTAGGTATTGTTTTTCATGGATTAACCTTACAGATACCCCTAAAAAGAACACAAAAGAACAAAAGTATGCTAACAACATTCAAAGATCTATCCAGATTAATCAGTTATATTTAATATCAATGAAGCCACTATCACTGAGATAATCTCATAGCACACTGTACATAATGTTGCTTTCTGACTGTGACTGTATTCAGCTTGGTTTGGATAATCTCATCATTACAAATGTGAACATGACCTAATGAAGTTAACAAGCAGTGTCAACATGTAAGAACTGACTCCATCCACTAGAGTTTACTTAAAACTTCATAAGCCAGTTCATGCTCACATGTAAATGGTTAAACCTAATTATTTGTGGCTCTGAAAATGCTGGACTTTTGTAATTGAGCGTTTTCAGAATTATTTACCAAAGAAACATTCGTGTTTTCTGCAGACTTGATTAACGCTATGTTCATTGGTATTATGAAAAAAATATTTGAAGTGTGAGCTTCAAAACTCCAGTGTAATTAGAGTATATATATAAATTATGTTTACTAGTTTCACCTGAATGAAGAATCTGTTTGAATAAATATTAAATCTAATTTTCATACACAAGTATTTATTATTTTTTCTTTTTCATCAATACTGGTGTTTGAATACCTTATCTTTTTCTCATCTTGTATTGACCTTAGGTCATGACATATTGAATTAAAACCATGAGTGGAAATCAAAGCTTCAGAATCCCATATAGATACATGTGTAGTGAAACTATGTACAGTCCATTATAATTTTGTTTTTACTGATTTTATTACCAGTTTATTGAAATGATGTTGATTTGTAAAAGAAGTACATCATGAGTCACTGGCTTTCATTCTAATTTATTACCTTTGATATTATACCTCTTCTAATCTCTAGCTACAAAATGTATGAAGAACAAATGTTTAAACTGAATAATGTTGAGTTTTACTTTTGATCTATAAGAATGAAACAAAGAAAATGTGGGCGAAGGTGGCTTTTATATCATAAGTGGATAATTTTTTTATTGGTTCTTAAAATTTGTAGTTCTGGTCAAAATGAAATCCATGAAATTTTGTACCTGATGAAAATTAGTGATATTGCACTATATATTTTAACTTGTACAGGCAGTGAGTTTATTCATTTAATAGTGTTTTCACAATTTTTTAGTTTTTATGATTTAATGTATTTATTAGGGACAGAAAGATATGGTATTACTTACTGTAGTTGCTGGCATTGTTTATTAATTGCAGGCATGGAAAAGGAGAGTGGAGAGCTTCTAGTGAAGGGACCTAATGTTTTCAAGGAGTATTGGAAAAATTCTGAAGCCACAAAGGCAGCATTTACTCCAGATGGATGGTTTAAAACAGGTAAGGCCAAAATTGCAGCATGGTTTAAAACAGGTCAGTGAAGCCACAAAACAACATGGTTAGAAAGAAACCAGTAAGGCCACAAATGCTGCATGATTTGAAACAGGTCATTAAGGTATACATGCTTTTGCTTTTGGCATAATCATTACATTTTTTCACCTAATTGTGTCTTATTCTAAACTGTATATAGATTATGCATTTTTGATACATTATAATGTAAATATAAAACAATGAAAGGTTGTGTTTGTCATTTTTATTATCTTTTTTATTCCACTCATATCAGTCTGAGAATATTCTAGAAAAGATGACTGCTGGCATAGAATATCATAAGAATACAACATTAGATTTCCTAGACATACATATGTTTTCCTTATTTTCTTTTTATAGCAGCTGTATATAACAAATTTCTAAGAAAATAGACTGGTTTCTTCAGAATGAAACTTTGTCTCACAAATTCTTTATATTGATAAGATAGTTAAGAATGCAACCAGTCTTTACTTTCAAACCAAATGGTGTTAGATCTTAAGCAAACACAAGCTTTACTGGTGGATAAATGAATGTTATATGACTGAAAATATTAGAACAATTGGATTTTTTTAAACTTAAAATCATGTCAGAAAAATTGAAAACTGGACAAAAATCAAAATCACTCTACAAACTTTAAAAGAAGAATATGAGAGTAATTTAATACAGCACTCAAGCTGAAAACAAGATTGTCATGCTCATTGCAGAATTCATACATCATAATCAGTCATCAAAAGTTAGATTAGCTAAAGTGAACACTGAATATGATGAGTATATTTTGTATTCTGGTTCTAATCTACATGGATTTGTGGCAAGAATTTTGACAGAATATAGAGCCAGGTTAGCAGCAAATATAAATGTACATTTTCATATAGAGTGTGGTAATTATGGCATGTAATATATAGATTATACATTTTATGCCCAAATTATGCTTTTTTACCACTTATAATGGCAAAAATTATACCTTGTATGGTTGAAAGGAAAGTTAACGGCCACAAAGACAGCAACATACTCAGATTAGTGGTATAAAATGGGTGAGTAACTGACATGTTTGTGATACATTTATGATGTCCTGTTATACTCCTTGGAGTGGATCAGCACAACACATGAATAAGGGAAAAGACAGTTGTCCTTTATATTGAGGTTAAACTAGGAAGAGAAATTAAGAAGACAATTTCTTAATCTGCAGATAAACAGGTTTCAGTATGATCAGCATGATAAAATGTGACCTTTGTCCATACTTCTATTAAGTGTATTCACCAAGATACAAATGTAAAGATATGGATGCTTAAAAAACTGCAAAATATAAGTCGGCATCAGAACTCAAAAAGAAAGAATCATAGCATGAAAGAATTGGTTTCTGTGTTGAGGATGAGATGCCAAGAATGATGTCATAGTGTCTTGCATTCAAGAGACTTTGTCTGAATCAGAAATATAATAACTTGGACTTTTTACCGCTTTCCTTACATGCCTTAAACTATCTGCACATCTAAGTGATAGAAACTCACCAGTGGATTTTTTTGTGTGAATGTGTATAGTGCTACACTAAGTAGTTGTAGCAAGGATCCAGCAGATAGTGGACAATCACTTACTATATCATTTGCAGCCATGGGTTGATACATATTGGGTGGGTGGAAGATTTGTCATGTTTCCTATGAGAAATAAGCAGTAAGAAGTAGTTATTTATTTAGGCCAGTAGTTATTATGGAACAGATTCACTATTTCACTAAAATATGACGTGTATTGGTTTAATATTGTGATCTTGTTAGATCAACCTAGAAAAATAAACCCTATTGTTCCACTGTAAAATGCATACACCCTCCAGCGAATAGGAAAATAGGTGCAAAAAGTGCATGTTATGCATACTGAAATACAGTAAATTGGAAGATGGTAAAGAAATTAAACTTTGCTATTGACTAGTTTAATTATGGGATGTTGCTAATGAAAACCATACTGTTTGGGGATATTTAAACAGATATTGGCAGACTGTTGGTAATAAGGTAAAACATGCTGTTAATGGGAATGTGTTCAGATACTTGTGGGGTGTTGCTAATTAAGTAAAACTATCATTGCTTATGGGAGTCTGTACCAGTACTAGTGGGTTGCTGCCAGTGAGGCAAAAGTACTGGTTTGGGGAATATGTACAGAATATTATCAAATCTTATGTGTTGAACAACTCAAATTTGTTATCTAAAACTTGCAGTGAAATTCCACATCAGATGATTGCTGAAATGTATTAAGCCTATAAACTGAAGTGTAAAAAAAAACAACCACTAACACTAGAGTTTTTACACCAGGTACAAAAGCAGTAATAAATATTTAACACTTGAAGAAACTAAAAACATTATTAAATGCATTTCCATTTAGATCCAGATGAATGAAAATGAAATAAATGGAAGAGCTAAATGCAGAATCACAGTACAGTTCTGAGATTGCAAACAAAAGATTAGGAAATGATAGCTGAAATGCAGACAGAATAACATGCAGATGACATACAAATAAAATGAATTCTTTGACCTCCTTTTGCATATGCAAGTACTGCCCTCAAAGTTAAATATATCGTCAACTTTCATGATTTCCTACAAGTACATTGTTTGACTTAAGTGTTTCTCATTATGTTTTTTCTCTATCATCCTTGGATCATTTTAATATTATTTGTTTCTGTCTTTGAGCTATTAATACTGGTGATAGTGCTGAGCCTTCATCAACCCTTGATAATGATGGCTGGGACCATTGCTTTGGTCATGTTTTTTCTCTGCCCTTAAGTGTAACTGGCTTTATAAGCTTTTCCTTCAGTCTGTCATGTTTTTCTTTTGTGGCCCTAGGTGTAACTGTGTTTGTCAGCTATTGATACAGTGGCTTTGACCATTGCTATAGCTAGTCATGTTTTTGTGGCCCTAGGTGTAACTGTGTTTGTCAGCTATTGCTATAGCTAGTCATGTTTTTGTGGCCCTAGGTGTAACTGTGTTTGTCAGCTATTGATACAGTGGCTTTGACCAATGCTATAGCTAGTCATGTTTTTGTGGCCCTAGGTGTAACTGTGTTTGTCAGCTATTGATACAGTGGCTTTGACCATTGCTATAGCTAGTCATGTTTTTGTGGCCCTAGGTGTAACTGTGTTTGTCAGTTATTGATACAGTGGCTTTGACCAATGCTATAGCTAGTCATGTTTTTGTGGCCCTAGGTGTAACTGTGTTTGTCAGCTATTGATACAGTGGCTTTGACCATTGCTATAGCTAGTCATGTTTTTGTGGCCCTAGGTGTAACTGTGTTTGTCAGCTATTGATACAGTGGCTTTGACCATTGCTATAGCTAGTCATGTTTTTGTGGCCCTAGGTGTAACTGTTTTTGTCAGCTATTAATACAGTGGCTTTGACCATTGCTATAGCTAGTAATGTTTTTGTGGCCCTAGGTGTAACTGTGTTTGTCAGCTATTGATACAGTGGCATTGATGATGATATAGCTAGTCATGTGTTTTTGTGGTCCTAGGTGTAACTGTGTTTGTCAGCTATTGATACAGTGGCTTTGACCATTGCTATAGCTAGTCATGTTTTTGTGGCCCTAGGTGTAACTGTGTTTGTCAGCTATTGATACAGTGGCTTTGACCATTGCTATAGCTAGTCATGTTTTTGTGGCCCTAGGTGTAACTGTGTTTGTCAGCTATTGATACAGTGGCTTTGACCATTGCTATAGCTAGTCATGTGTTTGATATAGCTAGTCATGTGTTTTTGTGGTCCTAGGTGTAACTGTGTTTGTCAGCTATTGATACAGTGGCTTTGACCATTGCTATAGCTAGTCATGTTTTTGTGGCCCTAGGTGTAACTGTGTTTGTCAGCTATTGATACAGTGGCTTTGACCATTGCTATAGCTAGTCATGTTTTTGTAGCCCTAGGTGTAACTATATTTGTCAGCTATTGATACAGTGGCTTTGACCAATGCTATAGCTAGTCATGTTTTTGTGGCCCTAGGTGTAACTGTTTTTGTCAACTATTGATACAGTGGCATTGATTGATGATATAGCTAGTCATGTGTTTTTGTGGCCCTAGGTGTAACTGTGTTTGTCAGCTATTGATACAGTGGCTTTGACCAATGCTATAGCTAGTAATGTTTTTGTGGCCCTAGGTGTAACTGTGTTTGTCAGCTATTGATACAGTGGCATTGATGATGATATAGCTAGTCATGTGTTTTTGTGGTCCTAGGTGTAACTGTGTTTGTCAGCTATTGATACAGTCATGTTTTTGTGGCCCTAGGTGTAACTGTGTTTATCAGCTATTGATACAGTGGCTTTGACCAATGCTATAGCTAGTCATGTTTTTGTGGCCCTAGGTGTAACTGTGTTTGTCAGCTATTGATACAGTGGCTTTGACCATTGCTATAGCTAGTCATGTTTTTGTGGCCCTAGGTGTAACTGTTTTTGTCAACTATTGATACAGTGGCATTGATTGATGATATAGCTAGTCATGTGTTTTTGTGGCCCTAGGTGTAACTGTTTGTCAGCTATTGATACAGTGGCTTTGACCAATGCTTTAGCTAGTCATGTTTTTGTGGCCCTAGGTGTAACTGTTTTTGTCAACTATTGATACAGTGGCATTGATTGATGATATATCTAGTCATGTGTTTTTGTGGCCCTAGGTGTAACTGTGTTTATCAGCTATTGATACAGTGGCTTTGACCATTGCTATAGCTAGTCATGTTTTTGTGGGTTTTTTCTGTGACCTTAAGTGTAACAGGTGCTATTGACACTATGTGACAGTCATGCATCATTTAGTACAACTCATTTATTTTCAATCAGAAATAAAATCTTTCCTTTTATGTATGTAATTCTCTAAAAATTGTAATTTGACTGTTAAGTTTATAAATTACATATCATAGTTGGTTAGTGAATATAGTGTGTGGATGATAACATGATTCTGTAAATTGCCAAGTTTTGATAAGACAACAGATCACATGGTCCCGTGATGCAATACTTGCCAGTCCTTGAATAAAAATAGAAATATGGCAAGTGAGACAGACAGAAGGAGACCAGATTTGGGTTGCACTTTAAAAAGTTGAATCTGTTTCCCAGAGTTACTCATAACCATATGTTTTATTATTATTATTGTTATTATTATTATTATTATTATTATTATTATTATTATTATTATTATTATTATTATTATTATTATTATTATTATTATTAGTAGTAGTAGTAGTAGTAGTAGTAGTAGTAGTAGTAGTAGTAGTAGTAGTAGTAGTAGTATTACTTTATTTAAGAGGGTAACTCAATTAGCTAAGAATTAATCTACCTTGAGGCTCTCATTCAAAGGAATTTACTTATTTTTGCTGCATCTCTGAAACCACTGTATATACTGGGTTTGGAAAAAGAAAATAGAGTGGGCATTTCTAATCTCAACTGGAATACTATTCCAGAGCAAAGTTCAAGAGTATTGGAAATTTTTTTTTTTAGATAATTCCTTATTTGGTTGTTGTTGTTGTAGGGTTTAACGCCATTTTTCAGCACAAGATAGGCTATACATGGCAGCCAGTATTAATGGTGGAGGAAGAACCCTGGAAAACCCAGGGAAGAACCACCCACCCACAAGAAGCTACTGGCAGGCTTTCTCACGCAGACAGAGGTGAGATGGCAGTGATCCATAATGGTCAGCACTATAGACCACTCGGCCACTTGGAGCCCCCCTCCCTTATTTGGTTTGGGAATTTTGTAATGTTTGATAGACATTGATCGCAGGTTGGGAGTATTTCAGGGTAGCCTATACTTGAATAGTGATTGTAAATATTCAGGAGCACTGTTGGATATTCTGTACATTATTGGATATTCTGTACATTAATTTGGCTTTTCTCAAACAGGTTCAGTCTTTAATAGGTAATATTTTTAACTTACCAGCTAAATTTGAACTGTGTGTTAAGAATTTAAAAATTTAAAAAAAAGCAATGTAATTTTAAAATAAATACATATACATTGTGTGCTGTGCAAAAATGTGATAAGGATTAAATGATGGTGTCCAATATAATTTTTTTTTTACCACAATACAATAAATTTATTTAAGAAGGATGAGATTCAATCGTATTGTATGTAAATGACATATTCATTACCTACCCTCAACACACCACCTAAGGACTAATATTTTGAAAATATACATCCAGCACTGACACACTGAGAGATAATACCAAGTTCTGGGTGAAGAGGCTAGAACGGGTACCGACTTGTGTGTGAAACAATATCCATTACAAATGGAGGTGTAAAAAACATTGAGAACAGCTTTGATCGGTTATAACTTAAGCATTAGTTTTTCAAAATAGAGCCCACAAATAAATCTGTAAAGCAGAAATAATAAGTGATTAAACATTCAGAAGCTGGCTTCATATGGTTCAATTACAGTGTATTATACAGGGTACAGTTAGCGTATTGACAAATCTGATAATATATACATGTCTGTTACAACGGTTAATGTACTTTAATTGTCAGTGCTCAAAGAAAATTTTTTTAGGCACAGGTCACAGGCTGGTGACTTGAATGAACCTCTGAGTGAAATTCCACAAGCTTGGAGAAAATCCTCCTGAATTTGGGATTATTTCCACACCTACCTCCCAATCTAGTAATATCTCCCAATTTTTCACAGAGAACTCCCAATTATTACATTATGTCATTCAATTTAATTTCTGAAGAGAAAAAGCCCCCACTAAACCATAGATAAATAGATATAACATATGATATCCACTGCATATATCATATTCTTTTTTATCACTTGTGAATATTGTAGTGTTGAAATCAGTGTTTGATTTAAGCATAAGATAAACATGTTTTAGCTTAGGGCCCCACAGTCTGAGGAGGTCTCTCAGATTTATTTTATACTAAATAGGGCCTCTACAGATTCTCATAACTTAGGGCCTTATGCACTATGTCTAAATCCAGCACTGGATGAAATAACTAGTATCACACGACAATTCTTTTCTTCAAAAATTAGAATGCTAAGGTTAAACATTATTGAAATAAGTTTTTTTAAAACCACTATAACAATACTATAGTAAAAAAAAATCAGAAAGTAAAATTGTCACAAATTAGCTTAATTCCCATGAATGAACACTGTGAATGCTGTGTAGCTTTCTCTGCAAACAAAATTGCATCTCCATTTCCAACAAAGAAACTCATCCAGTTGACAATCCTCTACCGTATATGTAAAGTTCAATTACTAGGATTAAATTAAAAGAAGGAATAAAACAAGATATACCATGCAGTATATGTGCCCAAAAATCTATTTCAGAATAAATATTTGCATTCAGTAAACAGTGTTACATGCCTTGAGACTTAAACCTAAGGAAATAAGGTGGGTCATAAAATGTGGGAAACATAGTTGCCACATGTAGGGTATCTTGTGACTGCTGATTTGAACTGTAAAAATGAAGTCCTATAGGCATCATGAATTACAACAAAATAAGGCATCATTTGCTGATGCTTACATGGTCTGAACTGCAGTCCTTTTCACAAGGTTGGCATCCGTCCGCCTTCGAGAGACGATGGTTTAGCTTCCTGTTTTGGTGCCTTATCTGCACCGTCGCGAGTGGCTGAAGAGTCCGACCCTTGAGTGACAGTCATTGTTGCACTTGCTGCAGGTGAAGATGGATTCTTGTTGAGGCTAATGTTGGTTTGCTTTCATCTTGGCTCTCTTTGTAGCAAGGTTTGCTATTATCCCTTCCTCGGCTTTCTGAGTACCTTATCTGACAGCAAGTCGCCACTCATAGCAGTTGTTAGCACAGCTATCCCAGTTGTTGACGCTGATGTTGACCATTTTCATGTCCCTCTTGCAGACGTCTTTGTATCGTAGATGTGGCCATCCAGTCGATCTTGTGCCTTCTGCTAGCTCGCCGTATAACAGGTCCTTGGGAATGCGACCTGTATCCATTCTCCTGACGTGGCTGAGCCATCAAAGGCGCCTCTTGCTGAGGATGGTGAACATACTATTCATGCTGGCCCATTCCAGAATCTCCATGTTGGATATTTTGTCCTGCCACTGGATGCGCAGAATGCGCCGCAGGCATCTCAGATGGAAGCTATTGTTTCCTTACGTGGCTTGTGTAGGTGGTCCATGACTCGCTACTGTAGAGGAGTGTGCTGAGCACACATGCCTGGTAGACACGCAGTTTAGTCTTCTCAGTGAGGTTGAGATTGTTCCAGATCCTCTGGTTCAGTTTTGCCATAACTGCTGCTGCCTTAGCAATCCTGCCATTCACCTCAGCATCAATGGAGAGTGAGCTGGAGATGGTGAACCCAAGGTATGTAAAGTTCTCAACAACTTCAAGGTTGTACCCATCAATGGTGATGGTTGGAGGGAAGACTACATCCTGTGCCATGACATTCATCTTCTTCAAACTGATGGTCAGTCCGAACTCTTTACAGACCTGGGAGAGGCGACATACCAGCTGCTGAAGTCTTTCTTCCGTATGTGATGTCGGAGCTGCATCGTCTGCAAAGAGCAATTCACAGATGAGAACCTTTGACTTTGGTCTTTGCACGGAGACGTTTGATGTTGGACAGTTTGCCATTTGCCCTGGTGTGAATGTACACTTCCTCGCTGCAGTCCTTGAAAGTGTATTGGAGGAGCACGGAGAAGATGGCAAAAAAGGTTGGTGCAAGGACACAACACTGCTTGACTCCACTGCTGACTGGCAAGGAATCTGATGTTGCGCCATTGAAGCAAACTGTATATTGAGTGTTCTGGTGAAACGATGTTATGACAGCGAGCAATCGAGGGGGGCAGCCGACCTTCAGGTGTTTGAAGAATCCGCTCCGGCTGACCAGGTCAAACGCCTTTGTCAAGTCTATGAAGGCAATGTAGAGGGGCATTTGCTGCTCATGACACTTCTCCTGCAGTTGATGTAGGGAGAAGATCATATCTACAGTTGACCGGCCAGCTCGGAAGCCACACTGGAAATTTGGGTAGATACGGGAGGCTAGGGTCTGCAAGTGTAAAAGTGTGACACATGCGAAAGCCTTTCCATTGATACTGAGGAGGGAGATGCTCCGGTAGTTGTTACAGTCACTGCGGTCTCCTTTGTTTTTGTACAAAGTGATGATGTTGGCATCCCGCATGGCTTGGGGGATGTGTCCTTGTTCCCAACAGAGGCAGAGTAGTTCGTACAAGGGCTGGAGTAGTGCTAGTTTCCCGTTTTTGAGGATCTCAGGGGCCTTCCCACAAGTGAGACAGTTGATGTCTTTACTTAGCTCTTCCATGGAGGGTGGAGTGACTAGTTCATCTATGATTGGCAGGTCTGAGATTGTGTTTAGGGCAGTATTGGTGACGATGGTTTGGGTTGCATACAGTTTGTGATAGTGCTCAACCTAGCTTTGCAGCTGTTTCTCCTGGTCTGTTATGATTACTCCCATCTTGGACTTGGGGGGAAGGCGGTCTTGAGAGATAGGGGACCTGTCGCCTTCTTGATGCCCTCGTACATGCCTTTTGCATCTCCAGTGTCAACAGCTGTTTGTATGCTAGTGCAGAGATTCAGCCAATAGGTGTTGCGCAGTGGCGGGCAGTCTGCTGGGCATTTTTCCTGGCAATCCTGAGGGCTTGTATTGTAGTAGGGCTAAGCGCAGCCTTGTAAGCAAGAAGGGCTTTCCTCTTCATCTCAGTTACTGGCTCCATAGCGTCTCAGCTGGCCTCATACCAGTCGGCATTTTTCCACTCCATCTTCCCATACACACTAATGGCTGAGTTGTACACAGTGTTTCGGAGGTGAGACCACATGGAGTCGATAGTGTGATCAGATGTCTTTTTGGTGAGAGCTTCCTGCAGCTTGCTGATGAACTGCTTCATCTTCTCTGGCTTGTTTGCACAGCATGTATTTATGCGCGAGTGACCCTTTTTTTTGGCATGGTGATGCTTCTTGGGTGTTATTTGCACCTTGCTGGCCACCAGGGAGTGGTCCGTGTCGCAGTCAGCACTGTGGTAGCTGCGAGTGAGGAGGATGCTGTCCAGTTTCGCATGCCTTGTGATGACAAGGTCTAATTGGTGCCAGTGGCGTGAATGTGGATGCCTCTATGACACCTGGTGAATTTCCTTGCATTTGAAGTAGGTGTTGGTCACGCATTGGCTGTGTGAACAGTACATCTCCAGCAGTCATTGACCGTTCTCATTGATCTTTCCCCTTCCATGAGTGCCGAGACAGCTGGGCCAGGCCTTGTGGTCAGCTCCCACTCTAGCATTGAAGTCTCCTAGTATGCAGAGCCCTTCAGTGTTGGGGATACTGTATATTGCTTGATCTAAAGCATCATAGAACTGGTCTTTCTCCTCTGGGGTGGAGTAGAGGGTTGGAGTGTACACACTCAAGATGTTGACTGGGCCTGAGGATGTTGACAGCTTAAGGGTTAGGATCCTCTCAGTGCCTGATGATGGAGGCTCAATGAAGGCGATGAGCATGTTCTTTACAGCGAAGCCTACACCGTCTAGGTTCATTGGAGGACTTTCCATGCCAAAAGAAGGTGTAGTTGGTTTCCCTGAGGATGCCGCTGTCAGCTAGTCTGGTCTCCTGAAATCCAGCAATGTTGACATTCAGTCGGGAAAGTTCCCTGTCAATTACGGCAGTCTTCCGTGCATCTTCAATCTTCCGTGCATCTTCAATCTGCTGCAGGTCATCGGTAAGTCCAGTATACATGGTCCTGACGTTCCAGCTTGCAAAATGGAGAACTGGAGTCTTATTTTCTCTTTTTTGAGTCTTGCCTGGTGCAGTGATTTTGGCCTACTTATCAAGAATGTTCCCTAAGCTTCACACACCCAGTGAAACAGGTAGGCCATGGCGGGATAGCACCTTGCTGTCTGGGGGCTGCCCAGCTTGAGACAGGCGGTAGCTATCCAATGAGACATGGCAGTCTCTCCCACCGTCGGAAGCAATCCCTGGCGCTAAGCTCTACACCAATCGAGCTATTGCTTATAACCGGTAAAATGCTGCTTCCCGTGTTGTGTTGACACCTTACGGCGACGTTGGAGTGTCCTCTCCAGTTGAGCTACAAAGCCTGGGCAGGGTAGTATGGAGAATCAGCTGTTGCCCATGCAGCAGATCCCTCCTCTCCATGCAGCTGGTGTTCCCAAGGGAACGGTTAATGCCGATACAACTTGGCACCAACAGCATCACAGGATTTGCCAGAATGCCATTGATGTTAGTGTCAGACAGCGTTAGGGACTGTCTCCGGATTTTCTGTAGGTGTTTTACTCCCTTAGCTTTTCCCATGAGTAGGTATAGCCACAAGGCAGTGGAGGTTTGGAATCAGAGTTTTCCTTCTCCTAAATACAAGTATAAGGATTAATTGTTAATTATTTATTGCTTGTGTACTAAAGTCAAAACTTTAGCAATTTTGCAGTTAGCCACAACAGACCAGAATGTGATAAAAGGGGCTTGTCCTGGGGGATTATAAGGCAGATCACGGTGAGAAATGGTGTATTCCTTGAGCACTTGCACATTGGGGCAAGGGTGTAGGGTCAGCAGTCGCCTTCCACAATTTCTATTTATGAAACTTTGATTTTATACCTGACCTCTTTTTCTTTTAAGCGATGCTATTTTGACTGCCAGTGGAGAGTTTTATATCAGTTCCAATCACTACAGATTACCTTTTATACATACAACTGGCATAGATTAAAATTGTTTATTTGGTTGTTTTTTTTTTAAATTTTGTAAAATATTATTTAAGATTACTGAAAATTGTGTTTTCTTGAAACATGACCATGTCAGGTGTTTAGAAACTTATTTTTAGCAAAGCTTCCATTTATTTAAATCATATCTCAGGACAGCAGTAATTTGATTTAGATTGTGCAGTGTTATGGCATGTATTTCAACATATTGAACATATTTTTGCTCATATCCTCAGGCAAACAATTTTATTTGACAAGCCCGATGGGCACCATGTTCAATACTGGATTGGTCTGATCTAAAATTAGAGGGGTTCTGGGTGTTGGGCTGTTGAATTTTTTTCTTTAGCGCTGCTAGTGTAGATAAAAGATCTGTAATTTGAATGTTGCATATTGTAGTAATTTACTCATCCTTCTGCCTATTTTCATACATCATACATTTAACGTTTTTCACAGGATTTAAAATATCCAACTGTATGTCTGGTACAGCGCTAACTTTTAATCTTGGCCTAGAATTATCGTATCCTGGAGCTGCCATTTGTTTAGGATCCCACTCGTAACATTCCTTTGGAAAGTGTAATGAGCACAGAGTGCTGTATTGTGTTTGTAATTGACTCCCTTGCAATAATGTATGCATTTTTTTCTGTATGTATTTATCTTTTGGAAAAGAAAAAAATTTGGTCCAGAGCCTTTTCTTCATGTGCTATTACACCTGTAAACAATGCAAAACAGTTTTGTCTTTTATGCTGGGAACTGCCAGTTCAGATGCTAGAGTGGCTACTATGATGTCACATCATGAAAGTAACCAAATAGGCATGGAAATTTTGCATATGAGGTCACAGAAATATAACTGCTTGAAGATATGCCAATATTTAAATACTGGCATTGCAGTCCAGATGATACTTCAGAATAAGGCTTTCTTCTATAGTGCTTTTTTATTATTCTAGGAAATAGTACAGATAAAAGATAATTATGGTCCTTAATAAAAATAAAACCTCAATTTTTCCTCAATTTGTTTCTAATGTAAAAGCCATGAGGAATAAACTAAATGTCACTCAACCAGAATTTTATGAAATCACTTTTCAGACTAATTGATATCAGTGGGATTTCAAGGTTGCATAATAGCAAGTAATAACATATAATAATATAAATAATATATGCAGTTCAATTTGATTTAATGAAAACTTGCAAAATTGACAGAATAAAATTATTTCGTCTGATGCTGACGTTAAATTTCACATACTTTTAATGTTAGACATGTACATTTCAACTATAACTTTAGTGTAGAGAAGCAGTTTTAAGTGGGTTTTTTTTTCTTCTCATTTACCATATACACTCACTTACATGTTGGATCCAACTGTAAACTGGTTTTTGACTCAGCTCTATCATATAATGTGCTGACAGATTGGGGTCTATGCAATTTGTCGGTAACAGTCAGTAGAATAAACAACATAGACCCTAATCTACCATCACTTAATGCACTATCAGAACAAGGTTTGTAATGTTTGCAATTGGATCTGACAGGAGTATAGTCATTATCCCAATCTCCACCTTTTAATGGTAAAGCTACCTTGATCACTGTGTGACAAATGTATACCATACATAGTACTCTGGACAAATTGGACGTAAACAAGAAGGAGATGCTTTTGCATTATGCAGTCATGATCTTTATTGTTCTGCTAATTAGTCCTAACAAACTGCATAGGCCCAGATAAATGCTGTTACTGGGAAAAAACACACACACACACATTTAAGCTTCTCATTGTTTATTAAAGTTAACCAGTGCACTTTTTAAGTAATTATAAATATAATCTTGTTATTTCTTTAATATTTTTAAAGGGGATACTGCAGTGTACTGCCATGAAAAAAAAGTCTACAAAATAATTGGTAGAACCTCGGTTGACATTATCAAAAGTGGTGCCTATAAAATAAGTGCCCTAGATATAGAACGTCACCTGCTGGCTCATCCTGATATCAGAGACTGTGCTGTTGTTGGAGTACCAGATCTCACCTGGGGTCAGCAAGTTGCCGCTGTGATAGTGACTCGACCTGAGGTGACCTTGACCTTGCAGGATATCAAAGAGTGGGCAGCAGATAAAATGCCACCATATCATATACCCAGGATAGTGAAATTTCTTCCCACAATGCCAAGAAATGCTATGGGGAAGGTTAATAAGAAAGAATTAGTTGCACAGGTCTTTGGTTAGTAGGCAAATTATATTGTGTCAGTTAATTGGTAAACAAGTATTATGGTGAGTTAATTGATCAACATGTAAATGCCATTTAATTGGTAACTGAGACTGAGTATAGTTAATTGGTAAATTAGTATAATATTATGTGGTGAATAAGTATCACTACCATGTCAGTTAATTGGTGAATGAGTGTCAAGTCATTTAATTGGTAAATGAGCATTGTCATTAATTTGGTGCCTGAATGGCATGTCATTTAATTGATAAATGAGTATTGTGTCATTAATTTAGTGCCTGAATGGCATGTCATTTAATTGTTAAATGAGTATTGTGTTATTAATTTGGTGCCTGAATGGCATGTTATTTAATTGGTAAATGGGTATTGGGTCATTAATTTGGTGCCTGAATGGCATGTCATTTAATTGTTAAATGAGTATTGTGTTATTAATTTTGTGCCTGAATGGCATGTCATTTAATTGGTAATGAGTATTGTGTTATAAATTTGGTGCCTGAATGGCATGTCATTTAATTCGTAAATGAGTATTGGGTTATTAATTTGGTGCCTGAATGGCATGTCATTTAATTGGTAAATAAGCATTGTCATTAATTTGGTGCCTGAATGGCATGTCATTTAATTGTTAAATGAGTATTGGGTTATTAATTTGGTGCCTGAATGGCATGTCATTTAATTGGCAAATAAGTATTGTGTCATTAATTTGGTGCCTGAATGGCATGTCATTTAATTGGTAAATGAGTATTGGGTTATTAATTTGGTGCCTGAATGGCATGTCATTTAATTGGTAAATGAGCATTGTCATTAATTTGGTGCCTGAATGGCATGTCATTTAATTGGTAAATGAGTATTGGGTTATTAAATTGGTGCCTGAATGGCATGCCATTTAATTGGTAAATGAGCATTGTCATTAATTTGGTACCTGAATGGCATGTCATTTAATTGGTAAATGAGTATTGGGTCATTAATTTGGTGCCTGAATGGCATGTCATTTAATTGATAAATGAGTATTGGGTTATTAATTTGGTGCCTGAATGGCATGTCATTTAATTGGTAAATGAGTATTGTGTCATTAATTTGGTGCCTGAATAGCATGTCATTTAATTGGTAAATGAGTATTGGGTTATTAATTTGGTACCTGAATGGCATGTCATTTAATTGATAAATGAGTATTGTGTCATTAATTTGGTACCTGAATTGCATGTCATTTAATTGATAAATGAGTATTGTGTCATTAATTTGGTGCCTGAATGGCATGTCATTTAATTGGTAAATGAGCATTGTCATTAATTTGGTGCCTGAATGGCATGTCATTTAATTGGTAAATGAGTATTGTCATTAATTTGGTGCCTGAATGGCATGTCATTTAATTGGTAAATGAGTATTGTGTCATTAATTTGGTGCCTGAATGGCATGTCATTTAATTGGTAAATGAGCATTGTCATTAATTTGGTGCCTGAATGGCATGTCATTTAATTGGTAAATGAGCATTGTCATTAATTTGGTGCCTGAATGGCATGTCATTTAATTGGTAAATGAGTATTGGGTTATTAATTTGGTGCCTGAATGGCATGTCATTTAATTGGTAATTGAGTATTGTGTCATTAATTTGGTACCTGAATGGCATGTCATTTAATTGGTAAATGAGTATTGTCATTAATTTGGTGCCTGAATGGCATGTCATTTAATTGGTAAATGAGTATTGTGTCATTAATTTGGTGCCTGAATGGCATGTCATTTAATTGGTAAATGAGTATTGTGTTATAAATTTGGTGCCTGAATGGCATGTCATTTAATTGGTAAATGAGTATTGTGTTATAAATTTGGTGCCTGAATGGCATGTCATTTAATTGGTAAATGAGCATTGTCATTAATTTGGTGCCTGAATGGCATGTCATTTAATTGGTAAATGTGTATTTTGTCAATTCAGTCAAATGAATTAGTTACTGTTATTTATTAAAGTTTTTGGGAAATTAAAGAATTTGCATTCCAACAAAAATATTGTCTTTCCAAACTAACTTGTTAGGAATGAATATCTCTGTTTTGTAGTGTGTGTGCCAGACAAGTTTAATGCCTGCCAGAAATGGTGTAGGTAAATTAGTTTTTTATATCTATACTTGAAAATAAGTGGCACTTAAAAGTGTTTCAATGACATGCCTCACACTCTTGATTCAGATTTGTTTATCAGTAATTTTGTTAACTTAATATTTAAATTATTTATTCATCATTCAGTTTAGAGTTTAGTATCAGTCATATATTTCTTCAAGTTTTCCCCGGTGTCAATTATTAGCTAATCTGGCCATACATGAGATTATGGTGTGGTTCTATATGTGTTGATAAGCATTTGCTGTTCCAAGCTATAAAAAATGGAGTACTTTTGATCAGGTTTAGCAGAGAGCATCCTGGCATGAATGGTTATCAGACATTTTCTTAATGATGCAATCCACCATCAATTAAGGCCACTTTTGACTAAAATGAGAAAACCTTTCAGTAACATTTATTCCAAAGCCAAACAAAAAAATTTGATCAAGTTTAAAAGCAGCCATATTTAAAGACTATTAAAATTTATGCAAAATAATGCTGATCTGCCTTCAAATACAGCCACTGTTATTAAAAATAGACAGACCTTTGTCTATTGTTGTCTCAACAATAGGTTTTTTGAACTTCAAATAAGCAAATAATCAGACCATTTAAGATCAGATTTGGCATTGAGCATTCTGGCATAAAAGCTTTTTTCAGTTTTGTACAAAAATGCTCATTTACCATAATATTTCCACAGTTACCTATAACAGTAAAAGCATGTGACATGAGATTTTCGCAATGCACTGTTTAAGCAATATGTAGCAGATTTTGAATGAAAATGGTGTTTATTTGATGATCCAGCATGGCACCATAGGAGCCATCTTGAAAATCTTTTTATCACCAATCTTCTTGCATTATTTAATTGGTTCAGAATGAAAATGGTGCAGGTCTGACCACCAATTGGGAAGTAGTGTAGAAAACCAGACTTCATTAGGGTCATATCCTAGTCATAGTTTTTTAATTTCACCAGACTTTATATTTAGTTGCATTCCAGTGAACAAGTTGGTAGTCAGCACTCTGGCATAGATTTTAAGGTCAAGGTCTTTTCCTTCAGAATTTAGTTGTAACATGTGATAACACAGATAAGTATAAACAAATTTTTATCAAACCCAGTTTATGTGTTATCTAATAAATACTTAAAATAATGCCTATTAAATAACATTTTCTTTTTTTTCTTTTTCAGAACAATTTTGTTTATAGTTTTAATCAAACTTACATGGGTATGTCATGTTGCTGTCTTAAGTCGAGTGATTTTCAATTCATATAAGATTCAAGTCAAAGGCAAAAAAAATTTGTACTGTACCTAAAGTTATCTTCTAAGCATCTTGTTAACTCAGACATGTAAGAATTATTTATGTTGGAATTTCTGAAAAATATTTGTGATGGTTGATATACTCAGCAGTTCAAAAAACAGCAAAATACAGAAGTAATTGACTGGTTGAGAAACTTCCTGTTGGCCAGTAGAGCATAATTCCTTTCAAGGAACGTTTTACACATAGTACAGTTGTCATTTGTTACTTATAGTACAGTTGTCATTTTTTACATTAGTACAGTTATCATTTATTACATATAGTACACTTGTCATTGCTGAGTAGAGGCAAAAGATTCCTTATTTTACCTTTTTAATATTTTAATATTAATTTTACCTATGGTTAATATACTCTAGAAATTGTTACTAATTTTTAAGAATATCAAAATGGTCTGAATATTGAGATGAATTGTAATGAGATAGTGAGATGCATAGTAATAATGAGATAGTGAGATGCATAGTAATAATGAGATAATGAGATGCATGGTAATAATGAGATAGTGAGATGCATGGTAATAATGAGATAGTGAGATGCATAGTAATAATGAGATAATGAGATGCATGGTAATGAGATAATGAGATGCATGGTAATAAGTCCAAATAAAATTCATAAACTGATGAATATTCGTTGTATTTCTTGCAAATCATACAAAATTCTAAATTAGGATGGCTTGTCATCATTCATACTGTTACCCAGTTGATTAAATGTTTATGTAGAACAGCTTACGATAATCAAATATGAAATTCTAATTGTTTAATCTGGTACTTTTGGTTTTATCTTGCATGTATAACATAGTAGTGATTTAGGTATCACTTCTTGACAGTTTTAGGGACACATTATCAACTTGCTGTATAGTTGTCTCACTTGTGATGGACAGGAAGAAAAAAAATTGTCTGGATTCTGTGTTCTCTCTTTTTAAAAAACAAAAATTGCCAGAAATTACTGAGTTTATATGCTTGCCTTCCCATTGTAATATTTCCAGCAGCAGGGAGGGTGAACCCTACAAAATTTTGCTGGAATCCTTAACGAAAAAAAAGATTCCTGCAGAGGGTGAAAAAAAAGGTCAACAACGCTAAACCAAAGTCTCTAACATTTATATTTCCATACGGTTAAGAACCGTTAGTATAAATCGCCTGACAAAGTCAGGAGGTTAGCTCATTTTTGTTATAATTTGTTGACGTATTTTTATGATTTTGTCAGGTATTTTGTTTACTTGTAAAGCGACTCAATTGTTGTCCTTCGCCCTCCCTGCTACTATTGATAGTCAAGGGGAGTTTAACCAAAGATTTTATCTAGACCTACACGATATCTTGATCTTGGATCATGTAGATTTATCGTTATAAATCCAAACGGAACAGATTGTGCTTTAGAAAAGAATTTTTTAAATTTATTCATAGCCATGTCCGCTGAACACCAGGTATAATAAATATTCTGCAGGGTATAATTATCTACTCCATTAAACACAACCAAAATATTACAGTTATCTCTGATCACCTTAGGTATTTGTGTGTATCGTTGTGTAACATAAATCACGTATGTTTTTGTGTCTACCTCCAGAAAATATTCTAGCTGGATTAGATTGTTTGTCCAACATCACATCATCATATACTACGAGATTATTAATGAATCCATCTAAGTCATCTACAGACGGGGCTTCATCTATATCTGTGATAAAGTCAATAATATCGTCACCGTCTTTATTAACTGATTTTGCTTTCTCGTTAAAATCCTTAAGTATTTCGTAACAATGCTGATCATCTACAGATGGTGCTATTAAATATAGTTTGTTCCATCTCAACCACCTCATTATTAAATTTAATAATAATTGTGTTTTACCTGATCCAGATGGACCTATTATAATCATTCTTATCGAATATGGTAATGCTGGATGGTGCTTCACTGGTTCCTGTTTTCGTGTCACCGAAATATCAATTATTGTATCCGTATTATTATTAACATGAGTCTATATTGTGTTTGATGTAGATCATCTACACCTACCAATGGATTAACAACAATAATAACAAAAAATAAACGACGTGCATTAACAGGTAAATGTGTAAAATGTGGTACACAAAAATATAAATTTATCTCGGGGACAACAAAGATAGGTGGGGATATTGCTGCTTCTTTAGGAAAATTACCTGGATTACCATGGGCTAAGTATGTTGGTGAGAAACACATTCCTGGATATAATTACTGTGGTCCTGGAACTAGTCTCGATATCAGAATCGATAACCAAGATCAACCAAGACCAGGAGAGTATCCAGTAAATAAAATTGATCAAGCATGTCATATGACGTTGCTTATAAAAGTAAAGATTTGCAGCAGCGGCATCTTGCAGATGTGAAATTGATTCATGCACTAAATTCTATACCTAATAAATCTGTCAGAGAGAAACTCGCCAGTTTTCTAATAAAATCGGCAATGAAAAGTAAAATAATGTTAGGGGCTGGTAATTATTTGTATAATTATTATAATGCAATCCATTTATTAGAGCCCAAGAGGGTATTGAAGAGATAAAGCAGCGATCACTAAACTTGCTGAGGCAGCAAAAGTTTCACGTTCTGTTGCTGAAAATTGGTTAACACGACAGGCAATATGGCAAATTTATTTACCACCACAAAAAAAAAATTCAATACGCACATTTTGATGTCAGTGTTCCTAACGAAGTTCACCAAGCAGATATTTTGTTTTTACCACACGATACTATTAAAACAAGTGGACGAAAGTCACGCACGTACAAATACGCATTGACTGTTGTTGACGTTGCAAGTAGATATAAAGAAGCTGAACCATTATTAACAAAGACAGCCTCTGAAGATATATCTGCTTTTGAGCGAATTTATCAACGTGGTGGTCTATGATGGCCACAACTATTACAAGTAGATCCTGGTAAAGAATTTCTTGGTATAGTATCAATTTTGATGAAATAACATAACGTTAAAATCAGACGAGGGCATACTGAAATCACCGTGATCAAGCAATCGTTGAACGATTTAATCGAACACTTGCTGAGCGGTTATTTGGATATCAATATGCGAAGGAAATATCTACGGACTTTTAAGTCCGGTGAGCGATCTCGTGAATGGGTTGCAAGGTTACCAAGTGTGATATCTGCATTAAATAATGAAATTATTCGTGCAACTTCCATGAAACCTTCTAATGCAATAACAAAAAAATATATACCACGTAGCGATGAATACGGACATCGAGGTCAACAACCAGTATTAAGTAATGTAATTGTGAGATATTTATACGAACCAGGGGAGTTGGAGTGTGGCAAAAGACGAGCTACTGATCCTGTTTGGAGTGTGACCACACATACAATTTCTAGCGTGGTTAGATCAACTGAAAGACCTGCTATATACAGACTAGATTCTATTGCCCCTCAATGTGGATTTGTGCGTGAACAATTGCAGGTAATTCCTACAGATACACAATTACCGCCACCTTCACTTATGTAAATTAGCATCTCTGCATCGATTACGTTCAAGACAGGTCAACATCACATTTTTACGTGTGTGACCAAGATCACTTTTAATTCTGTCTACGGTAAATTGTCTTGGATTTTTATTCGAATATTGCCATAACATTATTGTGTTACAACTTGCACAGTGATTATTCTGTAGTTGTTTTAGTTTTATAATAAATTCAGTATCAATGTCAAAATCACGTTTACTTTTTTTGTCACATTGCTTATAAGACGCTATTTTTTTCTTTATTACAACATCGTCATTAGTAATCTCTTCAGTTATTACGTGATCTATGATGACCCTATGTAGTTGAGTTATTCGTCTGACGCGAGATACTGCAAGATCGACTAAGTTTGACCACTCGATCCTGTCATCTACAATCCAGATATTGGTATCAGAGATAATCCCTGCGACGAATTAATCGTTATAGCGTATCCTAACGTCCACGGTGATTTATCCATCTTCAATGCTTTTTAAACTGTACTAATAGGTACCAAAATAATGTCATTCAATACCAGATTTTGTACTCCGCCACCAGGAATTTCAACAAAAGGTGGTGGTTGACCATGATCACCACACATAATCACAGCAGTGTATTTTTCAATAACTACTCAAGAAATGTTTTTAGTGTTTCTAACGACACCGTGTCTATCTCGTCCCATATAATATACTTAGGTATATATTTCTCACCCATTCGCTCAGGAGTCCATGTATCTCCACACCATCTAAAAAAACTGATACTTGCATGTTTTTTTACCCCTCGTTCTTTTATCACTCTGGCGAGTTTATGTGTAGGTGTCAAAACGATCATATCTGAATTGTTGTTCATAAATAATTTAATCGCACGAGTTGTTTTACCTGACCCTCCACACCCATTAAGATAAACAGTCTTATATCTAGCCACAGGATCGTACACAGATGGTGCAAATGATTCTGATATTTGATTATTATTTCTGTAATAAATTTCCTTAATTTCAACTTCAGCTAATTCAGAATAACTGAGTATATTTTCTTGCTTTATCCTCAATGTTCCCCACTCACCATTACCGAGTAGCGGCTTTAATAAATCCTTATATTTTTTGTTTACATAAAATGAGTCCGTAGCGACTCTAACAGCGTGAAGATTTTGTTGTTGTTGTGGGGTTTAACGCCATTTTTCAGCACAGGAAAGGCTATACATGGCGGCCAGTATTAATGGTGGAGGAAGAAACCGGGAAATCACCGGAAAGAACCACCGACCCACGAGAAGCTACTGGCAAGCTCTCTCACATATCCACATTCACATAACAGCGTGAAGAGGAAATCTATTTATCATCGATAGTAGATTTATAGAAACATAGGCTAGCATTGAAGATCTTAAATGAGTAAACTGCGGTGATTCGCCCTCAATATAGCTCACAATAGTACATAATTTGGTCCCATCCGATAAATAAGCATTATTTCGGCTTATAAATGTTTTTCTCGGTTGTATCTGCGATTATAAAATCTAACTCGGCATCGTCCATAATCAATCTTGTACTGTGTCGTTTATGACCGTATGAGCTACCTTGAGTAAACTTACCAATTATCTTTCTTCCAAGATCTTTTGCACGTGTTTCATCGTACTCGTCTCTGCATTTACGTATTTTAATAACGTCATCTTCGGCAAGATTAGGATATTCTTTCCTGACATCTTCTATATTAAATCTGTCCGGTTCTGGTAACCAGATTTTTTTTCGTGGACTATATGATATAATCAGTTCATTTACCTTTAACGATACTAATATTCCAGCATCAAGCATATATCTTAATAATACTATTGATGCCCAACATTTTTCTGAAAAGTGTTTACCCAACCAAACATAAGTAATCGGATGGAGATCTTTTGCGAACTCTAATGATTCTATATATGCAAATCCGGTTAAGTCAAAATCTGGCAAGGGTCCATTTATTGAAACTATGGCCATGTCATGTGTGGAATGTCCAAATCTGTTAAAGTATTTAGAACACAAGCCATATCCAAGAAAACTTCAAGGATAATATGCAGCCATATCGACTGATATAACATTATTATAATCGTATTTAGTATTCCATAATCCACCGTGTCCATATGCTATGCAACTTTTTTGTATATCCTCAATAAATTCTGATCTTGTCGGTTTCCATGATTTTTTTTTCCTGAGTGAAATGGGACGCAACAGATGGTACAGTAGAACAATTGTTCAGTAGTTGTCTAATTTTATCATCATCAGAAGTATATTTTAGTGCGAGATTTCTTATTTCTTGATAAAGAGATTCTGTACGATAAATATCACCTATGGGTCGTACAAATTGGTCATGATAATCGTGTTCCAAACTCTGAAATAACCAACAGATACAGGGTCACTTTTACTAATATTTTTAATAAAATTAAATACATGACCGCTATAAAATTTAGTCATTCTATCTCGTGGGAATATTGTTACAGCATCAGTCCATGCATGTGCATTATGATCAATGATTGTTATAGGGCTTCCATTTTTTTGTATATTTTGGTTTGTACAATATCTCTCCTGCTAGTGTTTTTACTGTTATTGGAAATGTTAATGACTTTTCTAGTTTAGCAACATCCTTAATAGATGCACCTGAATCTTTAACGGTCTCTCCCCATTCATATATTTTTTTACGTCTTAAATCTGTTAAGCCATTACCACGCATCGCATTTGTAAATTGTTCAGTAATGCGCTATACAATTCAGTTTATTCTTGACTCTGATAATCTCATCGGTTTGAGATCCGCAATATTAGGTTTATCATTCAGTAAAAACAATCCATATACCACAGCAGTAACTGGATACCCTCGCTCAAAATACGGTTTATCAATACCAGTCAGTATTCCAGGTTTGGATTTGTTATTTAATAGTATCGTTTTATTATTTCCAGACTGTATATGAACTGGCTCTCTTTTATCACGAATTTTCCAAATATTATCGTCTGTCTCCACAATACATTTTATTAAAATAAGATATTTTTGATTATCAAGGTGGTCAATAATTACTTTTCCCCGTCTGTCGTTCATCATATTAATGATGTTTCCAACTTTAAAAGTTGAGCACATATAAAAAGCACCATCTTTACGAAATTCCTTTTTGGCCTCACGGATACGTTTGCTTATATCTGCATTCGTTAAAGCTAGATCTTGCATCGAAACACTAAATTTATATCTTAGTTGTCTGTCAAGGTCAAGTCTAGTAGCAGATGGTTCAATTGCTGATAATTCCTCCATCATTATAATTAAGACAAATATTCAAATTGAAAGTTTATATATATATATATATATATATATATATATATATATATATATATATATATATATATATATATATATATATATATATATATATATAATGATTCAAACAGAAAATAATGTATTTGCTTGATAATTTGACATATTTCTCATTGTGATAAACCATACGTAAACAAAAACAAATACTGTAGTTACCATATGCAAAGCATCAGACCTGGAAGTACGGGACCAAAGCCCTGCATTCAATGTGATATTGGAGTTAGGGGAAAAACGCAGTTATGTGCAAATTGTGGTAGTAAAAAGTATAGGGTACACTATTATGACAAAAAAGATATATCAGTAGTATAAGGAAATGAGGGTTTCGACTCACTTCATTTTTTTACCCTCCAAACAAGTATAAATTAAATGAGGGTTTCCAAAACAGGGAAATGATGGTTTTGGCCCATCCACCCCCTCCCACACCTATTAGAACGTTTATGTTAACAAGGTGGAAATAAAATTAGCATTAAAATGAAAATGATATTATTTTATATCTCGTTACCAATGATTAATGTTTCAACTGTTGATATTAAAAATACTTCACTATCACGACTATAGATACTAAATTTTACTTTACCGCTCACACAGCGACGGGACTCAAACAGATCTTTCATTTCCGGTTTGTTCAGAGGATATTTTTTGTTGATAAAATACACCTTTGACCGATCGAGATCAATTGTGAGTTTAGTATAGTTTTGTTGGCTAATGGGGCTGTGAAAGTTTTTAAATTCCGCTAGCAACTTTTGATACAATTGTTCGATATAATTGAAATACACGCTGTTATCAGATCTGATGAGCGAAAGTTTTAACTTGTCACATGTTCCATTAAAACATATACCTGATGTTTCATTATTAAATTCAACTGTCAATTGTTTACCGTCCATCATTAAATATTTAATGTTACTATTGTAGCTATTTGTCATTATCAAATTTTCAAACATTTTATAAGTTTAGATAAAATTTCAGTTGGAAAAGATAATGTCGAGTATAGATCTATCATCATAACAATACCCCAATTAAAACATTGAAATTTTCCTAAAAGTTTGATTTTCAGCGGCCCATCCATCTTTATTTTACGGGCTAACGACGCGGTATTTTGAAACAAAAAATAAAAAATTCTTGGTTTTTAACAATAATAATAAATAATTTAAAAATAATAAATTTAATTATTATTATTTTTTTAATTGTTAAAACAATTTTTAATGTTTTGTTTATTAATTTTCCTCAAAAAACGTAAAAAAAAAAATCTTGGAAATCAGACAACCCCAAAAGGGGAAAAATGAAAAAAGGGGGGTGGGGAAATTTTAAATGTGGAAAAAATGTTATTTAAAAAAAAATTGAAAAGGATAGGGAGATAAAATTAAAATTTTACTCCAAACATATAAATAAATGGGGTTTTTAAAAGTAGTTTTGGATAAATAAATTTTAACAAGTGAATTTTTTAGAATAAAATTAAAATATTTTTAATTCTTTTAGTAAACTGAAAAAATTCAAATATTGATTAAATTTTACTCGTTCCCGCACTTTCAAAATTTTTTTCTTTCGTTTTTTTAGTAATTTTTTTGAAAACCCCATTTAAACCAAACCCAAACCCCAAAAAATTTTTTTGTTTGGGGCTATTTTTTAATTTCTTAAACTTTTGGTTGATATTTTATCCTATCATCTATAAAATTTTAATAAAAAGTATTAAAAATATTATAAAACATTTAACCCCGGGGGAAAGTTTTACGACAAATTTTAAAGGAAGGTCCTTTTTTCCAAAAATTTTTTAAAAAATTTTTTATAATAAGATAATTTTTTATTAAAAGAATTTGGAGATGATTTTTAAAAAAAAGGGTCACTTTCTACGGGATCAAAAAACCAACCAACAATAAAGATTATGTAGTTCCCTTTGCAAAAAAAAAAAAATAATAAAATTTTTACCTCCGACAACCTTTTTTTTTCGTTAATAAAATTTCAACATCGGATCAGGCCGAAAAAAAAAATTTTTAAATTCGATTTCATTTTTCTTAAAAATTTTTTTTCAAGATATCCTGCATCGAAGGAAACAATTTTTATGTAACCAAAAAAATTAAATCGTCAAACAAAAATTTATTTAATTATAAAACATTAACAAAATTTTGGGGGGGACCAACTTTAAATTTTATTTTTAACACGCCATTTACTAAACTTTTATTTTTTTTTTCTAATCCCTTTTCATAAAAAAAAACTCCGCCAGTTTTCGGGTATTCTTTTCAAAAAACTCCCTAATCTCCCCCGTTTTTTAAAACAAATTTTCATCTTTTAAAAAAAATTTATCCTAAAAAAATTTTTTTCCCCATGGGAAAAATCCTTTTTAAAATACCTTTTTTGTCAAGAAATTCTAAAACACCCCCTTTTTTAAAATGTTGCACATTTTTTCATTTGAATTTGGGGTTTTTTAGTTTTTTAGGTGTCATTTTGAGGGTTTAGTTTTTTTTAAAAATTTGAGAAAGTCCTGAGTACCTTTTGGGTTTTTTACTTTTTATGTTTTGGGAAATTTTTGTTTGGTGCGATTAAAATCCTCAAAAAAGCCTTTTTTTTCGTTTCGTAACATACCTTTTTAATTATTTTTCTAGAAAACTTTTAATTTTTGTTAAAAAATTCGGGACCCGTATCGTCCAGTTTTTTTATTCGTTTTTTTTTGCCTTAATTTTTTTGTTTTACCCATCAGTCTTTTTAATTCCTTACCGAAACATCCTGAAAGCAATTTACTAAAAAATTAAACTTAACAAAATTTTTTAAATCACGCCACGTTTTAAAAATTTTGGTACATAAAACCAAATCTTTCCAATATCATCTACCCCATTAACCATTAAGTGTAAAACTTTTTTTTAAATCTGTCAGCCGGGGGAAGGTTCGTATATTTTTTTTTACAGTGATTTAATTTTTCCACATCCCTGAAAAAATTTCTAAAAAAACTTTCAAAGTTTGGGCTCCATAACGAATTCTCTAAATTATTTTTCAAAATTTTGATTTTGAGTTTCTTTGACAGATAAAGTTCAAACCATTTTTTTTCCCCAAATTGATTTAAAACCTTGGGTGGAAGATTCGTTTTTAAATTAAATTTGATAAGGGGGCCCCGGGTCCATAAATAATGGGGAAATGCCCAAGCCCTTTTTTTCTTTTCCCAAAAATTTATTTACATACCACCCTTTATTTCCCCCCTGTTGTTAATCATTGCGTTCCCTTTTTTTTCCAAGAAAAAATCCTTCAAAATCAAGTTGAAAAAATTTCTTTTTTTCCCGATAAATTTACGGATAACCGACCCTACAATTTTTCGCCAACACGCGGGGACTTTTCTTTTTAAAAAATATTTTTTTTCTTTTTACACCTAAAACAAAAATTTTTATATTTTTTTGTTTCTTTTTTTCTGTTTTTTTCTTTAAAAATTTTTTGTTTTAGTTTACCCCCTTGAACGGTTTTTACAAAACTTTTTTTTAAAAAAATTAATTCGTTTCTTTAGCGTAAAGGGGTTTTCCCAAACGTAAAATTTTTTAAAAATTTAAATTTTTCATTGTTTTTGATAAACCAAAATTTTCTTTAAACCCAAAACAAACTTCCAAATTTGGATTTGATTTGAAAAAAAATTTTTATTTGAAAATTTTTTTTTCATTAACTTTTTTTTCGTTGGGGAAAGCAAAGAGAATAAATTTTATTATTTCTTTGGGTGCCGGTTTTCTTTAAAATTTTTGTTTTTAAATCCCACTTTGCGTTTTTGATTTTTTTCGGGGAGTTTATTTAAATAAATCGTTAATCCAAAAAAGTTTTTTAACTTAAAAAATTAAAATTACTCAAGGGGTGACTTTCCCCGGAAATGTTAGACCACGTCCGATTCCTAAAAGATTTGGCAGCAGACTTCCCGCTAGTCCCGCCAAAAGTGGAGCGATCGGAATAAATCCTCCTTGTTTTGGTTGATTGCATATGCATTTGCATTTTGGTGTTGGCGATTTTGTTTTTATTATTTTTTTTTTTGTTGTTGTTGACGATTTCTTTTTCTTTTGTGGCATTATATTATATTATTTACATAAAATTTACAATTTTTTTATTCCACTTCCACGAATGATACCATTACCTGCGACTGCTTTCTTCGTTGCGCCAGATATTGCTCCAGACGTTGCTGCTAGTCCTAATGTTCCCAACACCGGCAAAAGTTTAGGTATTATTGTGCTAGCTAATACTGATATGCTGGACCAAGAAAACCACTTTCTTTTGCCATCGCTGTCATTTGTGCTGCACTCAAATTTAAAACAAAAGTTTTTTTACGATCATACTTTTTTACTTGATTTTTTGTTAGCATTAATTTTGTTAAAACACCATCAGAAATATTAGGATTGATTTTAATGATACCTGTTCTCGCTTTGCGATAGCAGCTACTAATTTTTTAACTGTCCATCGGTTAAGTATACTTTTTTTTACAATATACCTTGCCATTTTATATAACAACTGTAGATTAAACTTGAACTGTCATTTTACCTCCAATAGAATCTACCGTGATAAATCTATCACTAATCACTAATCCTTATACGTACAACGGTTCTATTGGAACCTCTCCAAGTGTACAGGTAATTTCAATATCCGCTGTGCTGTCTACAGCTCGTTCGCTATGTTTACTAACATCAAAATGAAATATAGGATAAAGCGTACGAAATTCCTCTGCTGATATTTGAGTTCCATCTTCAACATCTTGATATTTTTGTATTGCGTCAAGCAGGTACATGTACGGTCGAGAAATATTTTTATTAGCATCATCAGCAAAATTGCACTCGATAGCTCGTTCTGGATATTGCTTTGAATTTAATCTAGCGTATATTCGTCTGACATTAGAGTGATCAAATATTGCATTATTTTGTTGTTGGTTACCTCGTCGGGCTTGTTGTTGAAATACGACAAAGGTATTTCTCGGCAGTTGTTCGCTTGATGTTGTTGTGACCCTCCATGTGTAGTCAGTAGTATTTGGAACCGCTGTCTGATATATCTTATGCTGCTTAAAGTAAATTCTGTTTGTATGTTTATCAAGCGTACTATTTAATTCTGACATTTTAGTGATTGATGGTGTTATACGTGGCATCCACAAAGCGAGTTTGTTTATGATAAACTGTACATCAACCCCTCCAGATCTAAACAAGCAATCGTTTTGGTCTGCTCGATCTAAAATAAAAGTATGTTTTACTCCGCGAAATACTTTATCATAATCGCGACAAAAGCCGAAAATTGTGCTTAGCGGTAGCATCATTGTAATTTGACGTGATCCTGCTGCAAGTTTTCTTCGCCTAGCAAAACCATCGTTATAGCGTGGATTTCTCACGTCAAGTGTGTTAAGAAGCAAATTTAACATCGCAGTACCGTTTGCATCTGCAGCTGGTGGTGTTATATTTAGATTATTAAAAGCTGTTGTAAGAGAAACTCTTGTAGCGTTTGCATTAGCATCTGCAACAGGTGCGATAATACCTAGCGCGTCTGCATTAGCAATGAGAAAATCTCTCACAATTCCAGCATTTGCATCAGCATTAGCCCCGTGTACTATAGCGCCTCTCTTTAGAAATTCTGTTGATTCAGCTATACCCCGTCCAGTATCTTTAAACCACATCATATTAGTTGCAGTTGATCTCGAGTAATCGTCGGAAAACGAAATATTTAAAATTGTACTTGCATCTTGTAGATGACCTGAAATATCTTCTATAGTTTGATTGGCCAGTTGATATCTAGCACTTTTGAATAAACACCAGCCGTTATTTATAAGAGCTACTTCTGTTCCAACTGCAATTGCAGCAGGTGGATTGGCTACTGTCATAATCTGACCACGAACTTCTAACATAGCCTTATGTGGCAGTAGAAATACATCTTCGTCTCTGGTGTTAAAGGTTCTAATACCAGCTTTATTTGGTTCGTTAGAATTTTCATCAAGGTACTCAACAAACTCGAATTCTGTCACATCGTTGTCGATGTCATAAGTTTCTGTTAACTCGAGATAATTTTTAACAGACATTTTATTTTATTAGATTATATAAAATTTAATTGCGGCACTGTTACTTTAGATATTAATTTTTGTATGATCTGCTCGCCCTTTGGTGATAATAGTTTTTTTGTTGTTGTTATCATAGCTTTTTGAGTTTCTTTTTTGGAGCGATTTCTGAGATAGCTTGTTTTATTTCAGATGCAGTCGGTGGATCTCCTTTTATTTTATTAGCTATTTTTCGTCCCACCGCAGTCCCAGCGGCAGATGCAGCCCCAGTTGCAAAAGCTTTACCAGCGTCAATAGCAATTGGTGCAACTTTACGCGCTAGTCCTGGAATACCTTCAATAACTTTAGTGAATATATTTCCAAAAAATCCTCCTACTATTTTTCTTCGATAAACTTTTTTTCTTTGTTTCATTATATTTGATGTTGCATAATTTTTACTTTTGCTCACGTAGATGTAAATAATAAGTTACAACTTCAATATTCGGTTCCAACTGTTTTCCTGATTGATCTGTCAACTGCATCCTTATACTTGATATTTGATCTTCAACATTTAATGGATAATAGATAATATCTCGTGGAGTTATTTGCATGAGAGAACCTGG
Source organism: Potamilus streckersoni (assembly GCA_016746295.1). Classification (NCBI taxonomy): domain Eukaryota; kingdom Metazoa; phylum Mollusca; class Bivalvia; order Unionida; family Unionidae; genus Potamilus; species Potamilus streckersoni. The sequence goes on along the minus strand of JAEAOA010000770.1, from coordinate 60,540 downwards.
CGGGATTTCGGGTGAAAAACTGTAAATCGTATGACCTTTGCTACCTTTTGATGTATAAAAGCCAGAAGCAATAGAGTAGTTTACTAATATCATATTTACTTCTGTTATATTTACTGACAGTTCACTGTCATATGTAATAGGCTGATTAAGTGCATTATAATCTAATTTAGTAAATCCTAACAGTTGCCTAATACCTCTTTCTTTTGATCCAAGATTGATTAACATATTTTTCAAAGTCATCCTAACTCGTAATGTGCTATAATTAGCAGCTAATCCAAAATCATCAGCCACACCGCCAGCTTTTGTTATGAGCTCTTTGATCGTCTTGTTTAGATCTTCAATATTATAAGCTCCTTGCGGAATTTTTATTTTTTTTTTGTTGCAGATATTGAAGTACTTGTAAACGAAATAAACCACATTTCATCATTAACATCAGTTTTCACGTTAGGCATAGCATTCCAGCAAGTACATGAAATTAATCCAATTTCATATTGTTTTTGCAGGATCTAGTTCTATAGGCGGAATATAATTTACTGAAAAATTTGCGCTATCTTCTGCAGACTCGCTAGAGTTTAGTAATAATGTTATATTTTATAAAATTATGTCGCCGCGATTAAGTCGCGGTGTAAAGTTTCGTATTCGTCAGATGTTAATAATTCACTCGATCTTAGATGATCAAGTATGTCAATAATTTCATTATCAAGTTCAACACTATCATTCCCAGCTTCCTTTGATGATATTAATAACATTTATCTACCTATCATTTCAGTAGTTGAAGTAAATACTTTTACACCAGTTCCTGTTTATTCTTTTCTATATTTTTCTACACGAGATTTATCGAGTTTATCAAATTTTCTTTTAAAACTCCACCCTTTACCAAAAGGTTTTGCACTACTATTTTCTGCTGTTTTTTTAAACGTGAGAGCAATGACACCGTTTCTCATTCTTTCATAAAGTGTAATCATATTATCAATCTCTATAACCGTGTTTATTTCATCTTTAGCAGTAACTCCGTCATTAAATATTACATCTAATCTATCGAGTAATTCTTGATATTCTACATCAGTCCACTTGTTTATATTATTAATATCTATTATATTTTCTTTGTTTAAAAAATCATCATATTCACTACCTTTTATCTCATCATTTGCTCTTTTTGTAAAATGAAGTCTTTGATCTCCAACTTCCATAAACTTTACAGTAAGATCACCAACTCTTTGTTGCTCCTCTTTGATATCTTTTATTTCTCCTGATAAACTTGTTATAATATTTGTTATTCCTTGCGTTGTTAACTCTGCTAATCTTCGCTCAAGTTCTAGCGGACTGTTTATCAATTGATCTGTTTCAGTTTGTCTAACCGCAGGATCAGCTATATTTGCTGTAAGTGCCTCAATCAGTTTTCTTTTTTCTTCATCAGATCTAGTAACAAGTTTTGCAGCAGCTGCTTCTTGTTGTTCTCTAACAATACCAACCAAACCTTTTTCCTGCAGTTGTTTAAGTTCTTCTTCTGACAGTGGTTTAGTTTCAGGTTGTTTACCTAATAATGCTTCAGTAACCGGCTTGAAAATTGTAGCTGTTGTTTCTGTAGCAGTTACTTGCCCACGTCGTGCTTCTTGTACTTTTTGCTTAAGTGATGCCTGAGATTGAGTAAGTTTTTTTTAGATCTTCTATGTGTTGTCTGTATCTTGCTCGTTTGTCCATTATTATAATTATAAATTTTATAAAATTGAAACGCTTTACTGTAAGTAACTGTTAATACAACAGCGAAACATTTTAGTTGGATCATTTGTAAGTTTATCAAACAAGAAAAAGTTAAATTTATCTTTTGTAGCATTACGGTAAAGTTCAATAAACTTATCTTTTGTCACGCCACCGCATTGCTCGCTTGCAATATTTCTAACGTCAACATTATCCAGTCCTGGAAATAAAATAAAACAACCCGTATTTCGCCTAATAAACCTGTCAACATTATAAAATCCTTGAGCGAGATAAACAGAATTACACTGTTACGTGACAGTGAGAAATATGATCTTAGTTTGTTCATCTCCATGTTATTTAGCGGAATATCATCAAAAACTACTATCTTATGTTCATCTGCATCAAGTTGATTGACTGGAATAAGATCTTCTGGCTGCCTAATTATAAAAAAATCTTCGCCAGCTTTAAGATCATCACGAAGCTTTTCATTATACTCACTTAATAGCTCATACTTATCTTGCTGTGGATTGATTGTGTAAATATAAACTCTATCGTAGTTAAAATTATCACCAAGAAGTAAGTTCATAAGTAAATTTGTTTTCCCCGATCCAGTTCGCCCAACAATAAGATAATGACAATCAGGAAGTTCATTGTTATGTTTGTGCTTCACTAGTCTCTCTGTATCAAAGTTTAGTATCAATGATTTTGCCATTTTGTATAATATTAAACTAGTGTTGATAATTTTATCGAGGATAGTAAATAATGAACTACTATACAAAATTTGGAACACTATTAGAAGATTTATCCACAAAAGGTTATCAAGGTGACTTATCCAGATATGCAACTCTTGATCAGCTTAAAAATGAAATCAATAATTTACTAAATATTGCCAGCGTAGATCCAGATGAAGTTGTCATTTTCCAAGACAAAGAAGGACGATTAAAGTCGAGTAATGTAAAACTGTCAGATGTAGTTGTACGAAATCCAAGTGGGAATATTGTTATGAAACAAAACAAGATTACAGATCTTGGAAACCCAACTGAGGACGGGGATGCTGTCACTAAAAAATACGTCAATGATCAGGACGTTTCAATCAATAATGAAATCACAGCACTCAAAAATGAGTATCTTAGTCATGTAAATACATTTTTAAGTTTTCGCAGAAACATAAACAGAATTAGAGATGAATTTTTTGGTAATCCATCAATTGTTGACATTACACTCGCTAATATTAACACAAAACTCAATGATATTAACACAAAACTCAATAATATTATTAGTAAAATTCCTAATATTGCTGAGGAAACGAGTATCATTCCTCACAAGCAGATTAAAAATATTGTGTATACTATTGCATATGGTTATAGTGGATGGACACCACAAAACAAATCTATCAAACACACTGCAGAAGTTACTGGTCTGTATAGATTGTCAGTGTTTAGCACTGCAAGGTTTAAAATAATTACTAAATTTATGGCGTCATTCATATGATGATGACTTATCTGGAATGTTATCTGTAATATTAAACACAAATTCTGAGGAAGAATTTGTACTTGAACCAACTGATAAAAATTTTATAGGTCCTTATCGGTGGTGTTTGGAATTTGTAGCTGATTTATCATAACTATGTAAACAAATATTATAATGAAAAAAAGTATAGTTGATTTTAATCATATTTCAAAAGATATTTCAGAACAGGATGTGGATGCACTAAGACAATACTACAAATATTATCACAAAAAAATTGGTGCGTTAAAAAATGTTATAAATACTACAACAAGATCCTTCGAGTAATATCATATCTACCATTGTTAATGACCAGTTCCGGTATAATTTCAAGTGGGATATCGTTAAATCCATTTTTGTTAATTATATCTGGTATTGGTGTTTCACTTACAGCGGCGTGTAAAAAAGTAGAACCAAGACTTTGGATAAAAAAGCATGGATGTTTAACATCATTTAAAACTTACAAGAAACTACTTGATCAGATCCGGTCTTACCTACGAGGAGTCAAATATAATATGGATGATTTATTACGTGAATTTCGTATTATTGATAATATGTTAACAGATATTCTACCAATTCGGGTTAGCAAGTATGAAAAAAAATATCAAAAAAAAAAATATGAGTAACGTAAAATTTTATCTAAACTTAAGATATAATATAACTAAAATAATATCATTTTCATTCTAATGCTAATTTAATTTCTGCCTTGTTAACTGAAATGTTCTAATAGGTGTGGGAGGGAGGGGGCCTAAACCCTCATTTCCCTGTTTTGGAAACCCTCATTTAATTTATACTTGTTTGGAGGGTAAAAAAAATGAAGTGAGTCAAAACTCATTTCCTTATACTACTATATCTACAGGTAAATCCCCTATAAAACAGAAAAGGATTGTCTAACCAGATTTTCAAATAATGATTTAGACAAATAAATATTATATAGATACAAATGGAGCAAAACGAATTTGTTAGAAATCCAATATATACGAATTACGAGGCGTCCAAAGATGGTATTATTATAAGCTGTAGATTAAAAAAACAGTCGGTAGTCTTATAAATTTGGTTATTTTAAATATAATATGAGTAAAAATAAAAATGATTTATTACATAAATTTATATAAGAATGTTATTTTGGGTCGTTAAAGATGGACTTGTGATTGACCACTTAGATGGATCTCCGCAGCATAACGAAATTTTCTAACCTGCAAGCTATTACGCAGTCAGAATTGCAGACGTGGAAATACAGGAAGGTGTAAAGTATTCAAAAAGAGAGCGATTAAATCCATAAATAAAGAAACAAACCAAGAAATAACTTTTCCATCAATACGTGTAGCAGGTATATATTTTAATATCCATCCACAATCGGTGCAAAGAGTTGGAGATAAAACATATAAGTCTGCATATTCAATAAAGTATGTTCAAAGTATTATATTTGAGTACGTATAACTGTGCACTCTTCAGAATATTATTTTACTTTATATAAAGTTCGATTCTATCAATCTTGCCAAGGGTTCTGTTTAGCTACAATCACATTTATAGATCCGCCTTCACCGTCGCTATCTTCAGTTTAGCTGTCATTTATCACAGAATCAAATAACATAATCTTTATCAGTCGCATTACACAACAGTCTATCATATTTTTTCTTTTCGTACTCTTGAGACCGTGCACTTTTTATCTTTTTGATTGAGCGCATAAGACGCGTGAATAGTTCTACTTGTTTGTCATCTACAACAGCTAAAGATTCTAACATAGAATTATAAATTGACTTAATGAATCTATAATTGGAATTTAACGTTGATTTATTTTGAAATTTTCTCTGCTGTAATAATTCAGTCATACATGATATCTTCTGGACTAAGAAAATCGGATATTTGAATTCCTTCATGCTTTAATTTTTTAATAGCAGAAACAATATCAGCAATATTCTCACTATTCATTATATATATATATATATATATATATATATATATATATATATATATATATATATATATATATATATATATATATATAGTTAATTTTATAAAAATTACTTAACTGAAGTAGTTGGATATATAATAAAGCGACATAACTCCTGCCAAAAAAATCTTATTCACAGAGTAGATTACTTACCTTCATGTAACACGTCATTTATGTTAATGACCTGTGCAGTTTTTTAACATCTATATACATTACACACTGCTTGATATTTGCCGTAAACTTAATATATTTGAAGCTTAATAAAGTGGATCTATCTGTCTGTTTATATTCCTGAAATGCTTAGAAATGTAATATCCTCGTGTTAGTGAATAGCTAGCTATATAATGATTTCTCGAGCGTGTAATTGTAACTGAATTTCGTAGCTCAGTGCAAGAATCCTGGATTCTGGTACTGAGGGCCCCAGTTCAGTTCCCATCACTGGCTAAACCGGTGGGTATGGTTCTGGATGTACCAAACAATATTTTATAAAGGATGGGGAGGGGCAAGCCTCCGGTTTCGATAAATACCTCACTGCGTCAACCACGCAGTACCTTACCCCGTTACCCCGGGGTTTGTACTCAGGGGGGTATTTATCGAAACCGCAATGCCTAGACAGTCTTCTGAATTTATAATATTTCGCCTTTCGTAGATTAGAAATTCGTCAGGGGATGTGTTTATGCGAAAAATACCCCCCCCCTAAAATAATAAGTAGCATAATTGGAGATCTCTGCCCCATGGAAGAACCCTCAAAATAACACTCAGAAAGAGTATAGCCGAAAGAAACAGCACATGAGGTACCGCAGAATAAGTCATAAGAGAGACGACCATGTTAGGACCTCATGAGGGACACAATGGCTATCATAGGATTCTATGAAGGGTAACCGCTATGATGCTGCTGATTTTTTTTTGGATAAAAATTACATACATATATTAAAGACAGACATTTATATATATATATATATATATATATATATATATATATAAAAATGTGTATTGAAGAAACTCAGCCAAAATAGCTCGAGAACGACTAGAGGCAATTAAAAAATATCTACCTGTTCGTGATTTTGTTAAGAAACAATGACAATTATGTCAGAGTGATTTAACTGAGTTTGAGGATGAAACAAAACAATTATTTAAACCTATCACTGAGATCACGAAAGGTATTCAACCTGTTAGAAAAACAGCTTAAGCAACTGAAAAAATAGCAAAACGAACTAAGAAAACAAAAGAGATTCTCGAAAAACTTCCAGCCGAAATAGCTGCTGTGATGCCAGTCCCGGAAATATCTGAGGATGCAGACCAAGCTCGTGCTGAAACAGGTGATATAAAGGAACGTCTACCAGAACAAATTAACATAAGTGACAAATTTATCGAAGATGCTATTGCTGAAATTAAAAACGCTAAAAGTGCAGAAGATTTAGCTGCAATTGCTGTGAAACGTTTCAGTAATAGAAAACATTTTTTTTTCTAAAATCTGAATATGCTGATAAACCTGTAGGTCGTGATAATTGGTACAAATGGATATTTTGCATAAACTTTGACGTTGAACAGGCTAGAAAAAGAGATCCTGATTATATACAATATGTTCATGCAATAGATAGTTATATTACCTTTATGCAATTACCACCAGTACAACAACAACAAGTATTAAAACAACAATCGCTAAAACAACTAGAACAAAAACGATGACAAACAATGAAACGATTGCAATCACAAAAAGATTATCCAAGATCACCACAATAACAAATACCAGTTCTATCTCCTACACCAAGTAATAAAGCACCACCGAAACCAACGGAAGAAGAAGTATTTTAAGACCCTCCTGGTACAACTGGAAGTGGTCCAGGAAGTGGTCTTATTACTTTTCGCAATAATGTTCTTGCTGATGTTGAACGACTAGAAATTCTGATTGGAGGGAAACGAGCTGGTAATAATTCCCCCAGAAATTATTAATGAAGCAGCAGATATTTGTTAAAGATTATTTATAGACGGTATCATGGATATTGATGTGTATCAGTCACTCAATGAAATCGCTGGTGAAGACTATAGTGACTAAGTCACCAGACTAAGTATGTAATTAAATATAATGACTATTTAATAAAATGATAGTACATAGTACTCAACGTGGACCTACCAAGGTCAGGGCAATTAGCTCTCGAATACCAATATACAGGACAACCTACGGGGATGGGTTAGGTGATATTGTACAGGGTATATTTAGAAGAATAGCACCAAAAGCAATACCAATTGCAAAGCAGCTGGGTATGAAAGCTATTGATGTTGTTCGTGACAAAGGTATATGTGTTGCTGGTAATGTTGCTAGTAAAGCATTCTCGGCCATCAATGATAGACTAGCACGATTAATACGCAGACCTCAAGCAGTCTGACCTCAGCCTGTAAAATTACCTAGCACTGAATTAATGCCTGCAAATATTAGTAAAAAAAATAAATCAAGTCGCTAATCAAAAACTAGCAGAGTTGGCTGATATACCCGTATAAGAAAAAGAGAAAAATATAACCGCGAGTCTCATAGCAGGAAGTGGTCTTCGTTTTAGACGATAATAATTATAATAAATATGTTTAAACGTATAAGTGATCCTGCATTTGACATGGATGCACCAGTTCTCAAAGATGAGTCTGTGCGCGATTATCAGTATTATTCTTATGATGCCAGAATTCCAGATCAGCGTGGACGAATCGAATTACTGGTTCAAGATACAGGTAGATATTTCTTAGCCGCTGAAGGATTTATTGAGGTCGAAGGTGAAATATTAAAAGCAGATAATACTGACGACACCGCTAATGATAATGTTGGTTTTGTTAATAATGGTATTATGGCATTGTTTGATAGCAGCACTACATACATAATTGACGGAAAAAAATATTGAATCAATTCAAAAAGACTTTGACGTTGCTACAACAATAATTGGTCTTGCAAGATATCGCGATGATTATTCGGGATCAGCTGGTCCATCAATGATGTTTGCAAAGGATACAACTGATTTTTCAGAAAGTAGAAACATAACTATTGGTAATGTGAGAGCTGCAGGAGGAGCTGCTGATGCCCCTGCAGTATTATCGATGAATGTTAATTTTAACTTAGGATTTGCAGTGCGTAAATCAATGGTTAAAGGTGATAGAAGATCATTTTCATGTGCAATTCCACTATCGCATATCTTTTGGATTCTCCAGAAATGTCAGAAAGGCATTTTCGGAGCCAAGCATATAGTTGTACTCGGGCGAAAAAGAACCGATGATGATGCAGTATGGCACGCTGAACGAGTTGATGCTGCAACTAGGGCACTTCATGGTAAAGTTAACCAAACTTTTGCTCTTGATGCCAGTAATGTCTCCAACGATATCTGAAGAAGATCGGTTACTATCTTTTATGAGTCAAGGTGGTAAATCAATGTTTTCATGGTTAACTATGACCACAGATGTTATCCAAAGTGCAATTAATGGTTTATTTACATGGCAGATAGCCTCTCAGCAAGGTGTTTCTGCACCGCGACATATATTTATTGCGCTTCAAAATATTGCTCGACACAAAGTATCATGATATTTGATATGCTCGGTGCTGCTGAGGTTTCATTAAGGATAAATGGACATCAAGAACCATCCGGGAATATTTTGTTAAATTTCGATCAAAATCATGTAGCACGTGCATATCATCGTCTTATGTCGTTTATGGGACGTGATCAAAACGTTGATACTGGTTTACAAATATCACAACTAGATTTCAGATTTATTTATTTTCGCTGGAACATTTAGATTTAACTAGACAATCTATTGTAGATATACATTTTCGAGCTCGTGTAAATCGAGTTATTCTTAATTACAGAGCAATTGCAGTTATACTCAGTGATAAATCAATGTTACTCGAAGGTGTTGGTGGAGGAATGAGAGTCATTGATGCGCCAGTAGAGAACATGTAACACGTAATTGGATCAATTATGAATATTATAAATGTTATACTATCACGCTAATGTTACTCTGACTCCTAGTCAGATCAAACGACTGCAATCAGCATCAAACAATAACTGTGGAATAAAAATATCGTTGAAAAAGAACAGATGAGCGGTTCAAATAAATTATCGTTGACCGATCGTCAATTCAAAAACTTTAATGAAGCAAAAAATCAAATAAAGGCGTAAAACTTAGTCTTTCTGCAGGCGCTATAAAAGATACTTTTAAAACGGGTGGTATATTTCCCCTTCTCGCAGCTATACCAGCATTAATAGCCGCTGAAGCCCCTACCGTTGCAAAAGCAGCTGCGTTAGGTGCTGTTGGAATCGCTGCTGGAATGGCATTAAAGAAAGCAACTGGACAGGGAATAAAACGAACATCTAAAAAGAAAAGGATTAGGTCTCAGATTATCAGGGACCCCGTCCTCATGGAACGGAAAAGATCTAAGACTTCTAAGGACAGTTTACTGATCTCGCCTATGTCTAATTTTGATTTACTCGATGCTGCTAAAAAATTTTAAAAAAACTTCAGAGGAGCTTTTATGCGCGATCAATTACCAAAACAACCTAACAATACTGAAACTGGTATTATTAATCTCGATAAAAACTCTGGACCAGGTACCCACTGGGTAGCGTATGCAATTGATCCACGTGGAATTATATATTTTGATTAATATGGATTAGCGCCACTAAAAGAATTTCTTTATTATGTTAGTAATAATACTGCTCCAATATGGTATTCAACGCTACCAACACAAACATTAACTGATCCACCAATATGTGGTCCTGAAGTATTTAATGTACTTGATGCTGTATCCATGGCACCGCCAGGAAAGCCACCTCATAAAGTCATGCATGAATATACCACATTGTCACATTTAAACAGACATCAGTAAATATAATGGTAGATATTTATGGGAGATCTGCTCGTGGTAAAGCTCAGCAGCAAGGTGATTTATCTAAATATGCAACCCTCGATCAACTCAGAAATGAGATTGATGATTTAATAAATATCACGAGTGTGGATCAAAACGAAGTCGTCGTTTTTCAGGATAAACAAGTACGATTAAAGACAAGTAATATACAACTACCAGACGTACTTATACGATGTCCTATTGCAGTTGCTGATAATATCGTTACTTTTAATGATCAGGGTAAAATACAAGATTCCGGTAATTTAGTTAACGATTATGTCAAGACTACTGGCGGTGTATTTAGTGGAGACGTTATTATGAACAAAAATAAAATTACAGATCTTGGATATCCAGCCACAACAAAAAAATATATGTTGACGATCAGGAATCTAAGTACGTATTAACCAACGGTGGTATAATGCGTGCATTTCTTAAAATGAATCATAATGGTATTAGTAACTTAAAAACACCAGAATCTGAGTTTGATGCTGCTACAAAAAATACGTCGATGATAAGAGATTCCAATCAGTAATGAAATAGCCACACTCAAAACTGCTTTTACCGGTCACGTGAATATGTTTTTGATTTTTCGCAGAAACATAAACAGAATTAATAACGAATTTTTTGAAGTCCACCAAATGTTGATATAAAACTTACTGATATTATAAGAAAACTCAACAACATTATTAGTGGAATTCGAAATATTGTTCAGAAAACGAGCCTGATTAAAATTCTTCACAAACAGATCATTAACATAGTTTACGTCGTCGGATCAGGCTCAGCTACATGGACACAACGAAATAAAACCATCAAACACATCGCGGAGGTCGCTGGAATATATATATATATATATATATATATATATATATATATATATATATATATATATATATATATATATATATATATATATATATATATATATAGATTGTCTGTGTTTAGCGTTGTAGAATTTAACATACTTACCACATCAACATTAGCTAATAAATTGTCTAGAACCGTATCTGCAATGTTGGATAAAGATTCTGAAGAAACGTTCACGTTGGAATCATCGGATAGAAGTTTGTCCTCCGCTAATTACTGGTGGTGTCTGGAATTTGTAACGAAAGCTCCCATTTTAATTACTTAATTAAATAACAACGTCATTAAGTATAATGAATCCGATGAGAGAGTCACTCATTGACTTTTAACGTAACAGATATAATCAGGCATGTAAGTGTCAGACTGAACTAAAAAATATCATCGATGAATACACGTTGAAAGTAAAAAAAAAAATATCGCAGACGCATGGTTGTTATCGATGTAGTAGTTTACTCGGTTTCTGCTGTTGTTGCTGGAACCGGATTATTATTATCTACGTTAACTATGACTGCTCCTGCGGTTTTAACGATTGTCTTTTCTACAACAACAACATGTGCAGGTATTCTCAGTATTATCGCTAAGAAAATATCTACATGCACGAGCGATAAATCACGCGAGTACATGATGAAATTACACACAGCAAAAATTATGCTCACATCTTTCCTTGTTCCTCAGTGATGATAAAATATCTGATGAGGAGTTCGTTATGATAATGAAAACCTACGACGAAGCATTCGTGATGGAGAATAACGCATCATCTATTGACAATAACGAAAGGCTGGAGAATTAAATAATAAACATAACAATACTGCCTGATTCAAGAGAACTATTGCAACAGATCGTCACTAATACGAAGCCATCAAAAACTATTATGATATCGATAGGTTCGACCAGTCCTGAATTTAGCGTTAATTTTCCAACTGCAATTCCAGTAAAAGAGGTATCATTAGCTTAGTTACGTGTTTATTATAGCTGGCCTAATATTAGATCAAAACCATTTGGTGGACAACAACCAAATAATTCATTAGTATTCGCAAATAAAAATAAATCTGATGGAACTTCCGATTGGCAAGTAGTTAGTATTCCAACTAGCAGTTATCAAACAGAGCAAATTAATGAGGAATTCCAGCGCAAAATTAAGTCTGTTACAGTTAAAGAATCGAAGATAGCACTTACTGTTTACGAACCAACATTATAGTCGGTGATTGAAATACATTCTTCTGACTATGCTGTGGATATTTATTAAAGTTCGATTAGATCAGTGTTAGGATGGCTTGAAGTTTAACCTGTTTATCAAGGACCACCAAAACCACAGACATCCGACTTTGTCACAGATATTAAAAACTTTATACAACTTCCAAAATATCGAAAAGTAAAGAAGCTTATCCATGGAAATTATATTCTGGTACTGATAGAGTTGTGTATTATATAGATCGAATAGAAGATCTTTTTATAAAAACAATTGATGGCAAGAAAGGTATAATAATAACATTAGATATTGATGAAATAAATTCATATCCTGATACAATTAAGTTAGAGCATGAACGTGTATTTAGAAATCTACAAAATTTACTTTCAATTATTAATATTTCTTACAATGATGATTTAAAAAAATAAAATAATTGAGTCAATACAACATTTAAATCAAGTTGCTTCAGACCTAGAGTTCATGAATAATGTTCTTGTTAACAGAGAGAAAAGATTATCAAACCCATCTATAGTAAATTATGTTATAAATTACATAGTTAATAAAGACAATCCAGTTCAGAGAATTACACTAGATCGCTTATTTACAACAGTTTTTCTAAAATATTTCGGAATTGCAAGAGAACAACTATCAACATTTATAATACCTGGATTTAACTCTAAGGAACTAAAAAATCAGTTAATGATCTTATTGATGAACACTTTGAAAGAATATGTAATTCATGGAAAAAATTAATCCCGCTTCCAACTGTTCTCAGATATAATAATGACCCATATGGAATAGGACTTCATATTTCACCTAATATTGTTAATATAACATCCACCATCGCACTGAATCTAGTATGCGATATAATTGACAGTAGCTACCACGTTGACCTTTCTAAGTCTAATCAGGCTCAGCAGGGATACATATTATATTCGTCCAGTATTCAAGCACCTCCAGGGTGGCTTATTGTATCTGAGCCAATAAATCAAGTCTACCTTCGTGTTCATAATTCATTATTGTCAAGAATGAATTTTTAAACTCACAAATCAGAATGGAAATATAATTGATTGGAGAAACTAAACTATATATATTAATTTATACATACGCTCGTAGATTGGTCTAGATAAAATCTTTGGTCAAACTCCCCTTGACTATCAATAGTAGCAGGGAGGGCGAAGGACAACAATTGAATCGCTTTACAAGTAAACAAAATACCTGACAAAATCATAAAAAATACGTCAACAATAATATAACAAAAATGAGCTAACCTCCTGACTTTGTCAGGCGATTTATACTAACGGTTCTTAACCGTATGGAAATAGAAAAGTTAGAGACTTTGGTTTAGCGTTGTTGACCTTTTTGTTCAGCCTTTGCAGGAACCTTTCTTTCGTTAAGCATTCCAGCAAAATTTTGTAGGGTTCACCCTCCCTGCTGCTTTTGCAAAGAACAGAAACCACATGTATAATACTTACCATGGGAAATGATTTTGTCTTACACATATGCCAGCAGCTCGAGATGTTGTCTCTATCCAGAATGGATAATTTTCTATTCAGTATTGGTTTTAAATTAACCACAGAATAATCCTGAAATCAGATCATTATTAACAGACGATTGTACAAGTACCATGTATGGACTGAGCACTGTTAAGTTTCAAATTTTGGCATATGTCTTGAGGATTAGAAACCTAGGTTTTGGGGATAAGAGGCCTGGGACATTTCGGATAGGACACATAGGTCTTGAATATGAAAGCCTTGGTCTGATAATATGAGACCAAGGTCATGGGTGTAAGAAACCTAGGTCTTGAATATGAAAGCCTTGGTCTTATGATATGAGACCAACGTCTTGGGGATAAGAGACCTAGGTCTTGAATATGAAAGTCTCAGTCTTATGATATGAGACCAACGTCTTGGGGATAAGAGACCTAGGTCTTGAATATGAAAGCCTTGGTCTTATGATATGAGACCAACGTCTTGGGGATAAGAGACCTAGGTCTTGAATATGAAAGCCTCAGTCTTATGATATGAGACCAACGTCTTGGGGATAAGAGACCTAGGTCTTGAATATGAAAGCCTTGGTCTTATGATATGAGACCAAGGTCTTAGGGGTAAGAGGCCATGGTTGTGGGGATAATTGTGCGAAATTTAACATTGTGCACCTTGGAAGACAGTTTGGGTTGCTGAGAAAAAATGGAATAATTGCTGTCAGAATGTATAGATGGATGAAAATGGGTTTTATATTTTAGTTTCCTAACTGGAGGTAAGCCCTTGAAAATACCTGCCATCCAAAGTGCTGGCAAATTTTGTTTTGGTTTTGCACATGTTTTATGTGCATCACACTTTGTCCTGTAAATGGATGATAAAATATATATGATTACACCATTACCAAGACAGTGGCTTCTCAGATCTACTAGAATCTAAGAAATCCAAACAAAGATGCCACTTAATTCCAGCATGCTAAAGTAAATAAGTATGGAAGATTTGCATTTCTTTTAATCAGAGGAGCAAATAAATGCCAATTCCCTTCAGTAAAATAGACAATTATTATTAATAACATTCAGTTAATTTCCATGTAGTACCTTTTATAGTTTTTTTATAATCAAGTTGAGCTTGCATAATATACACTTAATTTTTGACATTGGATACATATTTGGAAATTTTAGGACTAAAAATTGCTTACCTTTTCCAGATAGCTTAGAAAACAAACAAACGGAACACAGTGGAGTTGTATTTGACTAGTTAAAGCGAAGATTTGACTATTTGATCCCATCCCCTCCAAATTATTGACATTTGTTATTGAATTTATTAATTTGACATGTACAGATGTTTTCTTTTAGATTTTGATTTCCAGCTGTTCATCAGTATGTTGAAAACCCATGAGAAAGTGTTACCAATAAAATCTAATTTCCTCAAGATGAAACCAGAAGCCATAAACTTTGAGAAAGCTATAAAAAGCTATAAATTTGTTCTCAGTGATTCACATACATTGAGACCATTAAAATAACTCCACGGTAACTCATAATACACTATTTCACAGACTGCATTGATTTATAAGAGTAAATCTATAAATGCCATATACAGGAAGTCAGTTGCAGTTGATGAACAGTTCCTGATGCGCTGTATAAATAAAAATATAAATTCAAAAATATTGTACCAAAATTGTTTTGTTAAAAATAGGTACAAACTGTGAATGTGATCATTTTTCTCTTTTTCTCTACTTCAAACATAACGTTGACTTGGGAACTGTAGAATGTATTTTATCAATTGCCAGAATGTCATGAATATTCAAATTATTTTCGAAAGTTCTCTAATATCTGCAGTACCATACATAGGAGGAAAATACTCCAACCGTATGATGAAAACTTTTTGAGGTTGAACCAGAAGATTCAATCGTCAGTTGCCTTTGTAAAAATTGTATAATATTGTGTACTAGAAACGTGTGCGTCTTCCAAATCGCAACACTTTACCTTACAGACACGCCAAAATCGTCCAGTATAAAAATGTCGAAAGTCCGCGACCGACACTGTTTGGGGACTACAAAGGCAGATCTGGAAAGATGAATCATTTCATACAGACACACGTTCAAACTCAGTGATAGATTAGATTGTGATGCTGTGAATTGCGATTGCATCGATGCCCTACCTTGCGACGTGAGCACGGCATGGCTGCTTCTCCACTATGATCACCATAGAAAGCGATGCTGTGAGTATTCCATGCTGTTATACTAGCGAAGGTGATACCATTTATTACTGACCTCCTGGCCTCTTTACCGGTTTTCATAGTGATGCCAATGCGTGGACCACTGTTCGGATTCCATTCATATTTGTGGCAACTACTGATTCTGCTACCACCTTATCTAAATGCACCCTCGTGAAAGAAGAATACATGTTGCCTGCAGCTTTGCCTGGATACTTTGACTTTGAAGGTCGATTCCAAACATTCGAGGGGCCTAAATATGTGAATGGACCTGAACCCAAATAATTGTTTACTTGTGAGAAAGAAAAAAAACGTCAAGCATTGTAGTTCGATGGTTTCCACACTGTCACTACCATCCTTTGGTGGGACCCAAGTAATATAAGTGCCTGCACAACTTTTCATACTATTATTGGCTTGAAGTCGAAAGTTGGGCAATACCAACGGAGCTTAGTATTTAAGTATTTAACTCTAGGATTGCATAGAGAATTAACTGCTCCGGTGGCCTAGTGCTTAGAGCGTCCAAACCAAAGACTTAAAAAATGGTACTAACAGCTGCCTCTCTTGGCACTCAGCATTAAGAAGTTAGTGTTACGATTGGTTGGCTTGGTGTCAGGATAATGTGACTGGGTGGGACATTATGCTTAGGCCGTTTGGATTAACGGGACCCTTGTTCACAGAGGGCCCGCGTGTTAGCAATATCTATCTATCTATCTATCTATCTATCTATCTATCTATCTATCTATCTATCTATCTATCTATCTATCTATCTATCTATATATATATATATATATATATATATATATATATATATATATATATATATATATATATATATATATAATAGAGAGAGATTCATTTAATTTGTCAATGATTTAGAACCATACTTGAAGGAGATCATCAGCAGAAAAATTAGACAATTTTTTCCATTAACGTACTCCTGAACTTTGAGAATTAGACTTGAGAATATATGAACTCTAGTAGGAGAGTTAACTGAGTATAATTTCTTTCTTTTTTAAAAGGAGTTTCTAAACATAATGAATAGGGGTAAATCAAAATTGCGATAGAAAAAATGCTTGAAACAATACACATACAATTTAGGACACTAAATAAGTGTCGAACACTATGGTGACTGACGGGATAGACAATTAAACATTGGCATGAACCATCAACAAGACTTCATAAACATTTTTGGGGGAGCTCACCAGTTATTATGTACTTTTGAGAGAGTGACGTATATAAGGTGAAATTCTTTGCATTTAAAACATGCACATTAGAGATAATGTTGGCATACCAGTGTGCTACATTGATGGAATGTGGCTGACATTTATTTGAATATTGTTCTTTTGGAAATTGTAAATAATCTTTTCACACTACTATATAACTAAAATTACTGCTTCCTTGTACTCCAAACATCAATGAATTTGTATAAAGTAGAGTATCCTTAACAACTATTAAAATATGGAAAGTTAATTTAGCCATACAATACATTGCCAGCTTCTGAAAGTGCAATGAATGAATCACCAGATACATAAAATGTCAAAAACGTTATGGGCTCTTTTTCACAATTTATATCTGAAGTTCAGGAAGTAAATATGACCAAGTGGAGCTAGCATTTTTGTTTTTTGTAAGGCCAAGCTGCATACTCTATAACCCATATTACACCCATCAATCATAAACCAAAATAAATGGAATTAAGGTTCTTTGAACAGTACCCAACATATACAAGGTCTTTTTTTAAAGAGTCAATATAACTAGTGAGGAAACCCGGGGAATTCTTTTTCTTTAAAAGTCTGACCTATGCAAAATACGAAACTGTAGAGCGACACCTTTGCCACTGTCGGTAACAAATTCTTTCAGTTGAAACAACATATATGGCTTCTTATTAAATGGATTCAAATTTTAACAAAACTGCCAAAATAGATGCACAAAGACTGTAAAGATACGGTTTAGATATAGGTAGCGATTTGTTTAACAAATGTCCTGTAAACTCTGAAGACGGGCGAGAATATAAAAAAAAAATTGAACACATAATAATTTAAAAAAAATAGGGACTGAAAAAAATTAATTTACAAACAAGTATCGGAACATAACTGAACATGTAATTAAATATAGAGTTTTAAAGATGTTATGCCAGAACACGGTTATTATGCGTATTTAAAACTATTTTAATAATTTAAAGGTTCCATGACTTATATACTGTGATTCTGAAGGTTTCCTTGAACCAAGAAAACACATTCTGTCAGCAGTTTGTATAGAAATTAAAATCGACCGGAAATTGTCCATACATTAAATTAGTAAGTACCTATGCAAGCCACCGGTTATAGATAATCAGAACTGATAATTGTTTTTAGTACCATGCAGCACGTAAAATAGAAAATTAGAATTTAAACAATTAAAGCCCAGATACATGCAATATTAGTAATGCTATTTTATCTGAAAATCAAATAACCGGCAACAAAGTTTGCGATGAAAATGCGCATGTTCCAAAGGTTCACTACTACATTTGACAGATAGGTTTAGAGGTCCAGCATACAATGAATGTGATTTAAAGTACAAATATCCAAAATATGTACTACTGGTATTCTGTATGGTCATGATAGCCATTTGTATCAAAGGAATAAAGAAAAACGATAAAGGACAAAAAAAATCCATTTTAAGAAACTAGGATATATATATATATATATATATATATATATATATATATATATATATATATATATATATATATATATAAAGACGCTTTGAATATTTGACTTATGTAAAGGAAACAACGAGAAAAGGGTTATTAGTAAGTACAAGATGCCCACTTTATCCACCCGACACTTAGAGACGTTTACGATCACTATCTACAAAAAGATACACGAATGCAATATTTTTTGGGTATGCCATATGAAAAACTATAAATAGCATGTTTTCCAAGCAATAAATAACGTTTTTGTTTTCCTTAAAAAATTAAAACGCTATTCATGAAAAATGTATAAAAAATATCGAAAAGATTTATTATTTGTAAAAGAAATATTAAAAGAATAAAACTTTACGTTATGTTAAAAATTAAACAAAAATCAGAATAAGCAATCCTATTTATGGATCTTGTATATAATGGGAATTATCAAAGCGTACAAGTTTTACTGCAACAAGCTCATAAACAAGTAACGATGACAAAATAAAAGTGCCAGTGACAGTACAGACTCTATGTTTCCATGGTGACACAGGTAACTTTTACAATCATAATAATGCTAAGATCTGATTTCACGACACGAGCCATTACTCAAAGATAACGTATAAAATAGTCATACATATACAAGGATTGTGCGATTTAATGTCGAACTATATTTAGGACGGTCAAGGGAGAAACGAAAGTTTACAAAGGACTAATGAATTGTGATTTAAAAGAATCTGAATTATGTATGCAAATGATTGTTTAAATGACATTTTAGATCATGTAATTCAATTTACTAAGATTTTTTTACCATGGCATATACAGCATACAATGTAATAAAGTAAAATTGTAAATAACAAATATTCATTTGATAACTAACGGACCCTTTCATATAGATATTTAAATTTAAATAAAATAAATATAAAAGCTGCAATCTAAAATAGAAATGATGATGAAAACTCAGTTAATGAGTTCAGGAAATATAAACCAGACAGGAGTGTTGAAAAAGCTCGACAGTGAGTATCGGAAGATAAATATTGAACGAGGGGAACAACGCAAAAGAGAATACTACATGAGGAAAGAAAGCATACAGTATTGTAGCATAAAATTCTGCAAACCCCCGAATAAATTATAGTTCAATTTCCAATAAAATAGTTGTTTGATTGTTATTTTAACGCAATATGTAATAAAAAGACAGCATGATCAGAAATGATAAGACTATGAGATCATATGAGACATGACGATAATGCTAATACAATAATAATTATTGTACAACTGCTGTCTAGTTCAGAAATAGAATACCTAAAGTATTAAATAAAATTGCAAATCAGGAAAAAGCATAGAGCTTTCTAAGTATTTGGTTTTTGAACTGAATGGCTGGAATTTTCTAAGAAATGAAATATACAAATTCCACTCTTTGATTTCCATCATCATTTGTACTTTCGTCCTCAGAAGATTGTATAGTATGATAATTGAGTATAACAAATCGCTTATTGTTTCTAACATTTGCTTTGAGGTTGTTTTTGTTTTTTAAAAAATTGAACTCGTTTTATAGGGCTTCGCCATTTTTAGCTATTGTATGCATTTTTTATGCTGTTGCTTTCAGAATTGGAAAGACAATTTTTGAAACTAATGGATATTGTTTGTTTGCATGTACTCTTTGCGTCATATTATCTTTTCGATTTGTATAGACTTTGATAGTCAGAAGTTGAAGTCTAGGCAATATCGGATTAAGGTGCCAAGAGGCAACGGAACAAAAGGTACATAAAAGATTCGTCTTGATTAGGATCCAGATACATTTTCTTCATGATATGGTGTAGTATTTTGAATCTTGCTCTGCATTGTGTGTTTGCTGCTTATCATGTTGTCTTTTTAGTGTGAAGTTCATGCTCTTTGTCTATTTAGTGTGAAGTCCATGCTAGGTGTCTATTTAGTGTGAAGTCCATGCTCTGTGTCTATTTAGTGTGAAGTTCATGTTCGGTGTCTTTTTAGTGTGAAGTTTATGTTCGGTGTCTATTTAGTGTGAAGTCCATGCTCAGTGTCTATTTAGTGTGAAGTTTATGTTCGGTGTCTATTTAGTGTGAAGTCCATGCTCGCTGTCTATTTAGGGTGAAGTCCATGCTCGGTGTCTGTTTTGTGTGAAGTCCATGCTCGGTGTCAATTTCGTGTGAAGTCTATGCTCTGTGTTTGTTTAAGGTGAAGTCCATGCTCGGTGTCAATTTAGTGTGAAGTCCATGCTCGGTGTCTGTTTAGGGTGAAGTTCATGTTCGGTGTCTGTTTAGTGTGAAGTCCATGCTCGGTGTCAATTTAGTGTGAAGTCCATGCTCTGTGTTTGTTTAGGGTGAAGTCCATGCTCGGTGTCAATTTAGTGTGAAGTCCATGCTCGGTGTCTGTTTAGTGTGAAGTTCATGCTCGGTGTCTGTTTAGTGTGAAGTCCATGCTCGGTGCCTGTTTAGTGTGAAGTCCATGCTCGGTGTCAATTAAGTGTGAAGTCCATGCTCGGTGTCTGTTTAGTGTGAAGTTCATGCTCGGTGTCTATTTAGTGTGAAGTCCATGCTCGGAGCCTGTTTAGTGTGAAGTCCATGCTCGGTGTCAATTAAGTGTGAAGTCCATGCTCGGTGTCTATTTAGTGTGAAGTCCATGCTCGGTGTCTGTTTAGTGTGAAGTCCATGCTCGGTGTCTGTTTAGTGTGAAGTCCATGCTGGGTGTCTAAGGAGCCAATATAATCCCATTGTTTGAAACTGGTAGTTTAGCCATCCCAATCGTAGAACACCTTAAGAATAAAAGTATTTATCAATTGATAGAGTATTAGACAAGACATGCACCAGAAAGCACAAGCTATACTAAATTTTAATTTATTTTATAAGCATTAAGGGAATAATGTATAAAAACACAAAGATTAATAGCACTAAGATTATAATAAGATTATAAAGATCAACAAGCATTATGATTTCTTTTCATCTATCTAGAACTAATGTTAATTAACGTAAATATTCGACTTGTAATGTTTCGTTGGCATAGATGATCAATATAAACACGCATTAAAATCCCGAGAGACTGACAACCATCACTTTCAACAAAGAGGGCGTGTATGCCAAAATCAATATATCTACTCTTTTCTCTAAATTCCTGACCACCAATCCTTTGACATCTATCAAAAGTTCTCAGTTTACAATCCTTGCACAGAACCCTATTGCTAGTAATAATTATATTAACATTGTATATACAAGTGAGAAGATTAAACAATAATATATCCTTTTATATAAATGATAAATAGCTCACGTTTTAACAGGGGTTTCTTTGTTATTAAATGTGCCGCGTAAAGACAATTATTCCGAAAAGGTTTTATACTTTCTTTAAGGGACTATCGCATTCTATTTGGGTGTGTTTTGAAATGTTATCTGTATTGCTAATGTCGTGGGCTTAACGCCATTTTTCGCACATCATGGACAATACATGGAAAAGACCATTCTTCTAGACTGCTTTTTGTTATGGAATATTTATCTGGAATCAAAACTTTCAGAAGAGCACTAAAGGAAGCTACTGGCAAGCATTATCATCAATCTACCCTGGCGGGCCCGAGACTTGAACCCACTCAAACGGAGGTGAGATGTCAATGATTTGTATAGGCATCCATCTTCGACCACTCAACCCGACTTGATCCAGAGTTTAACATAAAGTTATAAATATTTAATTTATATTGTTTGCTTGACCTTTGCCCATGACTGAGGATATCATTTTTGTGTGTACCAGCTTTTTGTCATGTTTGTAAGTTATAAATATGTTGTTCAATGATATTTTAATTCAACGTATTGCCTTATTTACGAACTTAGAATGTTCTGGAAGCGAATTTGTTATACACATCCTGGTCACTTTATTAGGTTTTTATATAGGGCTGTGGTAAACAAAGTTATTAATTCCTATTTAAAATTGGAGAGGAATTATTTATTTAAATTATTCATTGGAATTAAAAAGTGTTCACTGCTTATTTGGACTAAGCACTAGCTTTGAGTTCTTTAGGACTCATTCAAAGACATTCTTAATTATATCATTGTGATACATAAAATCATTATTATTGCAACAATTTCAACGTTATTGGTACATCATCACAATCAACATTATTAATTTAGAATATTCTATAATTTTTTACTTATGATGATCATTTATGATCATTTGCGATTTAAATATTAACCCAGTACATTCCTCTTGAAATTTTCACTTTTTAACTTAGAAAGTTAAATTATTTGTTGATTTCATAAAGCATGATGATCTTGCATGCCTTGTTACATAGTTAACTACCATATAGTAGTGACAGAAATTATCGGCTCGTCTGGGATCTCAATGTCTTTAAAATATTTCAGAGAAATTAAAATTCCTATTAAATTGACCTTTGTTTCTGAAGCTTCCATTTCCCTGTTAAAGATTTCAATTAATTTATTTGAGAAATCTTTAGTGAAAACATTAAATGAAATTAAGTGATGTGATTTTGATTTTTATGGTAGCTTTAAACATTTTTCACTATCACTATGATGTCTGCAGTGTGGCAGTTTATAATGATATCTAGCAATAGGGCATCAGGCCGCAGACATGTGGCATGATGTCCCACCCAGTCACATTATTCTGACACCAGGTCGACCAGTCCTAACACTAAACTTTTAATGCTGAGCGCCAAGCGAGGAAGCTGTTAGTACCATTTTTTTGTAAGTCTTTGGTATGAACCCACGACCTCCCGAATCCGAGGCGGACGCTCTAACCACTAAGCCACTGGAGCGGTATATATATATATATATATATATATATATATATATATATATATATATATATATATATATATATATATATATATATATATATATATATATATATATATATATATATATATATATATATATATTTGATAGGAAAGGAAATGTTTTGATGATAGTGCTTTAATAAGTATGTCTCTGATTTAATAAGAAATAAAAGAAATTAAAGTTAGAAAGTCAGATGGAATTGGAGTTAATAAAGCATCAGCTTGATGAACTTGCAAATTTAGAAAGAGAAAGAGGAAAATCAAATACACAGAGAGAGAGAGAGAGAGAGAGAGAGAGAGAGAGAGAGAGAGAGAGAGAGAGAGAGAGAGAGAGAGAGAGAGAGATGCAAATGCAGAGCGAAGAAAGGAAAAATATAATATAGATTACAAAAAATGGGAATTAGATACCCTTGACTTGTTTTACCTGATATTGTTGATATTGCTTTGATAAAGGAAATGATAGACATGGAGTTATTAATTTGTTGTTATTTGCTGTTAAAGAATCAGTTCAAGAATAAAGAGGTCTTAGTCTTTTTGGGAATACTGTCTGTGGAGCATTGACGTTATTAAAAGTGAAACTTATTGCAACCGAAGATTCAGAGATCAATCTTCTTGACTTCTTGGATATGTCTCTGGTTTCAAATATAAGTCGTCAAAGGCTTGTGAAATAGCAGTCATCACTAGTCAAATTTCAAACTAAGTTATGATATAAATAGAAAGAAAAGAATGTTCAGTCAAGAGATATAGTTCTGGTCCGCTGACCCATAAGATCGTAATTATCTTGTGGCTAAATTGTATGGTCCTGATACAATCGAAAAGAAAGTAAATGATTTAAATCATATAATTAATATATATAAGAGGCGGAAGCAGAAATAACCGTCATATAAATATATTATCGGAGTGTTTTGGGTATAGATATCACTAGAAATCAGGCAATTTAATGGTACCTGTCCCACACAGTGATGATGTAAACGATATCTTGCAATCTGACTAGTGAATTAGGTTTAACCAATATTCAGAATTTGGAAATAAGCAATCTGAACCAGAAACTTTCATAGCTATAGCGACAAGAAAAAGAGTTAACTAAAACAGACAGCATGTGAATATGACCACTTGTTTCCCGATGTTCCAACACAAACAAATAATATATACCATGAAGGTGAAATTGTAGATTACACACATGTGAAACAAAATCCTTGCAGGATGAATCCTCTCGAACAGGAACCTTTGAAGACGGATTGAATACTTGCTGGAAAATGGTTTCACATAACCAAGTTAAAGTCCATCTTGTATTTTAGTGCTAAAGGAGATAATATATTCGGTATGTTTACTCTCTATAGAAAAGTTAACGTTGTCTCCAAAACAAATTCATTTGCAATACCAAAAATACAAAATATATCACCACAATGGAATACTTTAAATGATTTTGGGAAACTTCACTCGCGGAAAGAGCAGAGTGATTCCGTATGCAGCGTTTAATGAGCATGATAACATTCGATCTAGATAATTGTGATGCATACTTCAACCATTAATACTGGCCGCCATGAATAGCTTATCGTGTGCTGAAAAATGGCGTTAAGCCCAACAACAACAAAATTAAGTATCAAAGTTCCGTCATTGTGTCGATCAAAGAATATTCGAATGATTTCCGAATGATCTTTTTTGGTACTTTTGTTGATGATGACGTTATCGACACTTAAATTTGGGAAAAGTGAATGTCGCCGTGCTTTTGTTACACTTTTAGTATATTGTGGGACAAGTTCAAGTTAAACCTCTAGAAGTTATGGGCCAAGGCTGTCTCTGAAATACCAGTGCCTATCGGTAAAATGCCACTGATGAGATATTTGGGTATTGTTACGACTCTATGGTGTTAAAATAACAGAAAAGAGCGAAAACCAACATGTTTAGTAAAATTCAATTTATTTTATTTCCATAGAATACAAAGTGAAATTTAAAAGAACGTTCAGTAGTGTGAATAAAATCATACATAGTCTTAAAAGTTCTATCACAAGTGCAAATGTATGAAGTTCCAATTGAATACCATTGGCGTTCTATCTAAATTATATATTGAATGTGTTGAATGTTCTAATGTGTCAATAGCCTGGAATGTGTCAACTTTCTTTTGACGTCTCACAATAATATTATCCATTAGTTTCACTATAAGTCCAAATTAATATTTTAAAATCGTGCCAGTACCTTTAACTCGAGCTGAGGTAAATAAGTTTACAATTAAAATGATCTGAGTATTTAATCTACAGTCATAGAGAAATATTATCTATGTATTATGTTGTTTACAAAATAAATTTCACTAATCAGATAGACCCTTAACTTAATTTTGGACAAGTGTCAATTTCAATTGCAGCGGGATATTTTCGCAACATTTGTCTTCAGATTCCTCCTTAACTGTAGAGCCTCTGACAAGTTATTTTAGGAAGAAATCTAAATTTATTGGTATGACAAATTGTCAGAAATATATTATCAAATTAAAGGCCACACTTAAAGACACACCAGTTCTTTCAGCTCCAAACTACAGTTAATTATTTAAATGTTGATGCAGGCGATGTCCGGGTTGGTGGAGTATTGATTTAAAAAGATACAAATGGCGTGGATCATCATGTTATTTTTCTAAACTATTAAACATGCACATGAGAAATTATTCCACAATTGGGAATTAACACTTTGCAACACTTAGATGCATATTAGTTAATATCCTTCTATTTCTGCATTCAGTGATCACAACCCCCTTACTTTCATTAACAAATTGAATTCATAAACAGAAGTCAAAGATTGGTGAGTTGGAGTGATCTTTCAGCAATACAACATTAACATTAGGCACATCGAGGGAAAAGATAACAATGCAATTTCACGTGTAGAGAAGAACTATATTGTTTTATTTTGTATATATTGTGCATAATGCATAAAATATCTTATGTAATTTTAATTATGCCTATATTTGATTATTATGTAAAGGACAATTTTATTGTAAAAATCTTTGGGAGGTGTCATATTGATCCAAATTGTGAGAAACATTTGTCCATAGATTTAGATTATAATAATCATCCATAGATTTAGATTATAATAATCATTTGGAAATAACATATTACTGACTATTTTTTTTGGTCCCTGATTGTAGATTATATTTTAAAATAATGATCATTTGTAACCAACATCTTTGTTTGGACATGAGTTCAAAGCATTGGGTTTCCCTTGCAAAAAACATGGTTTACCTGACTTTTATTAGGTTTGATCCGCTAAAATTTAAACAATTCTGATTTTATTTACAGATGGGGGTAATGTTCCATTAAGATGAGGAGTCTTTGGGATTTAATTCACAATACCGTGAATTCAGTTTAAATTGGCACTTTGTATCTAAGTAAAATAAGTAATTTATTGAATTTTACTAAACTTGTTGTTTTCTCGCTTTTTATGTCACTTAGTTGAAGGACTGGGAGTACGAAGATGAGTGCGTTTCATTTGAAACGTTTTGGATAGAATATTTGAACCTTGGAAACGGATCGCGATTGCTTTAAAGGAGATAAAGGCACATTTTACCATTCAGTCATAGGACATGTTTTAAAGCTTCTTGTACACTGCAGTCAAGGCATACACAATTGTGACACTATTCGCTTTGCATAAATATATATCGAATTCTTCTATAAAAAAAATTAAGGGATATTTAAAGGTCAAAAACCATAGAATTTAGTGTTGATGAACTGCACAAATATTTCATACACAAAGTTGTAAATTCCTAATTTTATTCGAACGTCCCCCAAAGAAGCTTGATATATCAATGTTTTCAGTGCTATCACTGGCGTATCGTACTATGCAATCTTTATTTTTACGAAAATTGTGTGCTAGTTTTATTGTATATTTCTTCTTTGGCATTCGTTTTCTTTTGATATCTTTGATCGCAACATGATTCTCTTGAGTACGTTTGTACTCTTTGTCATTCTATTGATATCTTTACACAGGAATCTGATTCTCCTAAGTACTCTTGCACGTAAACTCGTTTCCTTGATTAATTGTTTTCACAAAATTGTGCTTTCTTTTAGCTTCTAAATATGTTGATACCTAATATGGAAGAGGTAATAACAAATGTAAACCAAACACCGTTTATGTGGAAGACATATTGGGAAGAAGCGTATATATAAACTATTGTTAAAGACTAACTGCCCAGTTTATTTCCAAATTTGGACGGTAAAGCACAATTTATAGAGGACAGGTATAAAACTATAATAATTGCTTCGTCTGTATTTAACGAGACTTCGGATGCAAGGATTAAATGTGGACTTTTCTCTGCCACTCTATGTTGTTTATTTTGTTGAAACCATTGCAAGCCTCATCTTTATCCAATCGATTTGATAAGAGCATCCGTAGGTCAATCTTGATAATGACTGAAATTAATCTTTTCAACGATATATTTCATGCCGTATAAATAGCTTCCTTTCAAGTACATTAAGGTTGGCACTAACCTCTTTGTACTTTTGCTTCACCGTGTTCATGGGTATAAATAGAGGGAATTGCAGAACGAACCCAAATATGTTTGCATTGCCGACGTGATTAAAGCAGAAAATTTCTAACAGACATAGTCACCATGGCTTTTCAACAAATTCTACAGTGTTTAAGACAGCCAGAACAATTCAGGTCAGTAATATTAATTATACTGTATGCCAAAAGCTTGCAGATATTTTAAGAATACTTTCAATCAATATTGAATGGTAAAATGTTTTAGAAATATCTATGCCGTATTCGAGTTTGACTTTACATAAACAAAAGGAATGATATTATCAATATCGCATAATTAAAATAACAGTTATAAAATTCATAAAATGATCTAATTTAGAGGGATGACAAGCTCAAAGTTTGCTAAAATTGAGATGATAAGAAAACATATTTGAGAAGGAAACACTGATGAAATACTGATGTTGAGTAGTTTTGAAAATATTCTTGATAAATTTTACATTAAATTCTGGACGGAACTGCTTAAATTTTCACTAATTCTCAAGGTACTCATTGTCGTAGATTTTACTGTCACTTCTTACCCAAACAAATGTAAAGCTCGATGAACAATTATCTGTTTGAAAGGTATTTAACTTCAGACGAAAAAATAATTTGTTTTTACAAAACCACATAAAGTGACGAAAAATACAAATATACGTTTAGAGCAAATTCTTATTACATAAAACAACAACAAATATCAGCGTTCATATACATTGAAATATGTCACATAGGTCGCATTCAGCAGTGTAGTATCTAACAAATACCTACCAATTACTATAATCGCATTTATACACTAGATCTTCACCTTAAGCATTGCTAAGATTAAATTAACTGCAGTTTTGTTAGAGCATACTTTTGGAGCTCGAGTTTTGTAAATTGGCTTTGTACTTCGTCACCAGAAAATTAAAACCACGATAATATGAGAGTTTACAGTTTAAAATGTTGCTCTATAATGAATGATAGCTAATAATAACAGCCTCGTTCTGATTATTCACAGCGATAAACATCGATAACTAAACTCGAAAGAAAAACATTTCACACGCACCTAACGAAATCGAGGATAGATTTAGATGGTAATATAAACAAAAAGAAAAGGTTTTCATTTACATGCTTTGTAAGGAGATAACGAAACATAGACAAATTTATAAACACATTCACAAAAAAGTATTTTAAATGTTCCCAATTATGAATGAGAATATAATACATTTAGTCTGCAATAAGTATGATTTCCAAATATTATCTAAAACAGCGCCAAAAAATCCAATTTTTCAAAAAGCAGATAAAAAAGAACATGGGATTTTATTGCCATGTTTCATAGTCTGACTATATGTTAGTTCCTTATGACAATATTTGGTTATATTTTCGCAAAAATCCATGTCATCATTCCAGATTAAAATTAACGGTTGAATATTAGTGATAATAATGTAGAGAAATGTTCGACTATACCAACCATGTTGCATTTTATGAGTTTCTTCCTACTAGCAAAATTTAAATCTTGTTGGTTAGATTGTTATTTTTATACCTTATTTACTTCTGAAATGTAAATACCTAGGATAGCTATTTAATTCATTTTTGCTGATATTCTGATAAAAGCAGCACATGCTATTAGAAATTGATATTATTTGTTTACGCCGGCACTTGTTTTGTTTTAATTGAACTTATGGTCTTTCTGTAATTAATATAAAGTGTAAAGTTTGGTTACCTATAATAACATTGAAATGCAACGAATATGACCATTGAAGACGTTTGATATAATTCAAATTTAAAAAATAAGGACTTTTTTGCTTACTGATATTGGGGCAGTTTATTAACACAATGATCTGACGTGGCTCCTGTGCTGTGATTCAGTGTTTGAACTGAATTTTGTAGACTTTGCTGAATGCTTTATAATATTCAGTGAAGACAAAATCATCTAAGCCATATTTTATTACATTAAAATCCGTATTGATTATGGTGGGTGTTATTGATTAGTTGTATGACACGCACTGAAAATCTTACATTACTAATAAACACGTTACATCGATAGTCCAGACCAACGCAGATTACAGTTCATTGTTGCAGAAAATGCCCCTTACTATGATTATGTTATTAAAACCTTTCATCCGCCAACGCGCAAAGTGAAAATTGTGTATCAATACTGATATAAAGACTACGACATCAACAGGAAAATAAAATCAACAAGAATCATTGACTAGATCCCACACTTTTGATATTTCGACCCTGTCATTTGCATTAAAAAATTTTGGGTCGGTATATTGCTGACCACATTTCTGACGGTGAGTAACATCATGACTTGTCTTTAATACCTGCAGGATGCTATCAACCTGTTCAATTTGAGTTCATAATTTATCCTTAGCAATATAGTGCAGAGTGGAAGGCTGAATTTGTGCAATGTGTTTGTAGAAGTCGAAATCTAGAGATTTTGTAATGTCTATTATATATATATATATATATATATATATATATATATATATATATATATATATATATATATATATATATATATATATATATATATAAATATATATATATATATATATATATATATATATATATATATATATATATATATATATATATATATATATATAATGTCTTTCAATGCATCTACGAGCATGCATTAAATACATGTATAATAATGTCTTGCATTGTGTCTACGAGTATGCATTATATACATGTACACTAGGAAGGAGTGAAGCGATTCATCGATTTATCAATACATAATACTTTTGTCGTGACGATACACATATCGATACAGGAGAAAGAGAATCGGTAAAATATACTTACCGTATGTAAATTATTTTAGTCTTCAGTAGTCAAGAATAATTATTTTATTAGTTGCCTTATTATTATTTAAATTTAGAATATGCAGTCTAAAGCACTCACTTTTATTAGTAAAAGCGACTATTGAGAATACTCTATCACCTTCTACAAATTAACACAAAGAGACTTGGTTCCTAATCTGCCTCTCCTTATTCCATGCCAATTATCTTAGTCCATTAGCCTGTTCACCATATACTACATTCTAAACGTGTTCCACATGTATAATGAAGTAATTTACTTATCATTTAATAACCACTTTTAAACGAAGTTTGTTATGAACTGTGGCATGTTTACTTTGGTCGATTTGAAAGCTACACTTCGGTGTGTCGCACGATGATCCGCTGAATTATCAGAGAGGTTATTGCTTGTTCCGGTTCAGGTTAAACCATAACTACCAATCAGAAATGAATGTAGGTAATATATGCGAGATCTGAAAAATAGCACATAACAGTCCTAATGAGCAGTTTCCCAACATATCCAAGTTTACAAAGCTAACTATAATCCTTCAGAAAGAAGCACATAACAATATTCAAACATAGATAAGGAACAGGCTATGCTGACAAATAATTAACAGATTAATGCTTGTACAACTAATGGTAATATCTTTTAAAGATATTGATTTAAGACAGATCTCTAAGAAAGTGGAGAAGGAAGAAAGAGAGACAGATATTGAAGTGTTATATAAATATTGAACAGTGGCTGTTTCTTTCTATCCCTCATTTCTTCGACTGCCCATTATTTAATTGACAAAAAGGGGCAGGTCTCCCTTAAGATACAATCTTGTTAGTCTCTCATTAAATTGTACATAGGAAACAAGAATGGAGTGTCTCTTTTTATGCAGAGATATATTACTAGTGAATAAGGTGCAGATGGAAAAAATAAAAATAGCACTGAATCAGCAACCGTGCAGACTTCAAACCGCTAAGTTTATCTGCTTATGCAAGTGATAAAAATATAGAATAGGTCTGGGTGTTTTCAATAGTTTTCCTTCTTCACTAACAAATACAAGTACCAGTGGTCGCAGCAGTCTTTTGCATCTGCAGGATATACTATGGGATTAAATGATCATTGCTGGGTATTAACACATCGATAAATATCCTACCATGATCATTTAGTCCTTATAATTCCAATCTGCTTCATTTCTAACATATAGATCAGCATATATAATAAACAAAACATTCACTTTTATGTACATCGAAATTTTCTTTCATTAGCCTCTTAACTGCGATATTATACATAGCTATATCTATGCTAGCCAAGATTCGTTGATCCTTTATACGGTACCATGGGGTAGAATGTCATAGCGTGTCATGCCAGTGACATAGTGTTATCATCTTCATATCAATACATAACAAAATGGTTGTTGCGGTTAAACATAGTTATTCCTTTTCCTTCTCCAAAACGACGCTTGAGTATGGCACGTGTTGTTACAGCAACGTTGTAATTAGTTTCTGCGCATTTTGATCTTTTAAAACTAAAATCGTGTCTATTTTTAATGAGATCCCTTCTTAGACATATGACCCATAATAATCGCTGCTGCAACATGTTGTCGAGGTGAAATGCAATAATTTACAAATATTGGCTTGTAAAGCTTACAACATTCCTTCATCGGTACAAATGATGAGTGATGGAGTGCAGGAAGGTGTTTTTACCAATAATGGTTTATTTTATTCCGTGGTTTATACATTTTATTTGGAAATCACAGGAGAAGGTGGGTGGTTTTTTGTTGGTAGTCATCGTCATTACCATGAGTGGAATTATTCTAGATGAGATTTTTATTGTACAAGAAATGTTGAATTATTTCTTCTGTTCTGAAGATTATGTAATGTTTTCTACGTTTAAGTGAGACATGAAATTGGTTTTCTAAGCAATCATGATGTGGGAAAGAAAGGGTCTGGAGACTAAGTAAATTAAATGAAGCCACCATTAAATGGCCTAAAAAGGTGAATCGACTCACTGATAACCAACTGGTGGTCTGTTTGAATGTATTTTTGCTATCTTGTCATCGATAAGAATTGCATATAAACATATGATAACCATATGTATATATGTAATCTGCATACTGGAAACAAAATCAAGAATGTCAAATTACATAAAAAGATACCACCTACCTTCCAAAGATACCCCCCCTATCATCAAGTGTATATATCTGTATCGCATCGCAGAGAGTGTATTGTGAATCGTATCAATGTGTGGCACAGGTGCACCGTTTCACCCCTAATAATA
Source organism: Potamilus streckersoni (assembly GCA_016746295.1). NCBI lineage: Eukaryota > Metazoa > Mollusca > Bivalvia > Unionida > Unionidae > Potamilus > Potamilus streckersoni. The sequence goes on along the minus strand of JAEAOA010000770.1, from coordinate 27,758 downwards.
GCGTCTTTCAATAAATCTACCAGTATGTATTATATACATATGAAATATTTTCTTTCTATGCATATAAGAAAAGTGTCTTTCCAATACTGTAAGTTTATATATTATAAACATATTTGGTATAATGTTTTGGGGCTTGGCGCCATTTTTACATAAACGAACCCGATGCGGTACTTAAATGAGCTTGACAGTAACTGCAGCTAAAGTAAAGCAGTAAATATTTTAAAAGAGTGGTTGTGGTAACTTTAATTGTTGTAGTCACTACAGTGTGCATGATGGAAGTAGTATTAGTAACAGTAAATGTATCAGAAACAGTAGTGCACGATACTTGATCTTTCCCATTTTCAGATCACTCAGCGGGAGAAAGCGAAAGCAGTTGAAGAGCGACATTGTTGGTATCCTGATTGCTTTATTCTTGATCGTCAACGAAACGTCTGCGTCTTGTTCAAAGCGGATAATAGTTCAGTCCATCAGATACAAACACTGCCTACCAAAACGACTTCTCTCATACGCATGCGTTGGAAGCTGCTTGTCATCGGTCCGCATCGATACAACCAATCAAACAATCATGGAACGCACGTGCAACCGTTGCCAGGAAACAGTTAGAAAAGCGACGGCTGTACAACTTTTATGCCCTAATCCGAATAATTCATCATCTCTCCGGAAGGTCTCCATTGATATTGAGATCCCAATGGAATGTATGTGCACCTCGTGCGAAAATGATCAGGATAATAATGTGAGTGTCATGCCTGAAATACATCGGCATCGGCATCGACACTGATAAAATAGTTTAGTTTTTGTTTCATTTTTGAAACGTGCTTTATAAAGGAAAACGTTTACAATGAATATAATTGTAAACAATCAAAGTGTGTTTCAGTATGTTATTAACGTTTGACGTGAAATGCAGGCGGACAAAAAACATGAATTTAACACTTGCTCATCATAAATTTGTGTTGAACGTTCCTTATGAAATTGCTAGAAAAGAATGCCTTGTATAATAATATATTTTCCTAATGGTACAATTATTATATAAATGCTCTCAGCCAAATGACTGCATTTTAAGAAAATTTGATGGTGTAATAACTGCGTTAAATGCACGTGAGGAAAGTGTTATTGGACATTATAGCTTACATTATATGTACAACTCTAATTTGTGTGCGACATAAATTTAGTAATAAAAGTCTATTTAAAATAAACCCTCACAATTATCGGTTGGAGAATATATTGCAACATTAAAAGGAGCATGAACAGAAACTGCTAGATGCAAATATCGGCTGTTTAACTTTTATCAATGTTTCAGCAGATAAATTAACCTTTACAAAATGTCCGGGTATAATGGCCAGCTTAGTCAAGATAAGTATTTTTTGTTTCATCTGAGTTTTTTATATTAGTGTGTGTGTGTGTGTGTGTGTGTGTGTGTGTGTGTGTGTGTGTGTGTGTGTGTGTGTGTGTGTGTGTGTGTGTGTGTGTGTGTGTGTGTGTGTGTGTGTGTGTGTGTGTGTGTGTGTGTGATATGCTGACTTTTCACGTAGCTTTGAAAATTTAGTCATATTGCTTATCTGATGTTTGCTTGTTATTTTGTTACTTATATGTAAAACACTGTTCAAGAGCGTCATTGCCATGTTGGCAGGTCGACCATACGTATGGATCTTTCTGCGATTGTTGAATTTCTTCTTAACTAATGGCAGAAATGCGATTTTTGATGCATATTTTCTAAAAAATGATGTTATAAAAATAAATTGCACGTCTGTGATTTATTTATTGAATAATAATGTTTTTGCACGCCAGCATATGTTTGTTGTTGCTAAATACATTTTTGATACCTTTTATATACATAGAGAAGGTGTTTACTGAGCTCATATAAGGAAATATTTTACTATTGACGTGGTAACATTGTATTGTTATGAGTGGAGAAGCTCCTAGCCGCAATACAACATGTTTCTACTTCATGAGTAACATATTTTCTTATATCTGCTAAAAGAACCCGTATTCTTTTGACATATTATTTTAAAGGCAAAAGCTGTCGATCTGCAAGAATTATTCTTTCCTATTCTGTGCCAGTACAATTAACGGCAACATTATTATACCAAAAAATGAAGTTATGAAATTTTATAATAATCTATAATAGTGTCCCACCTCTTTTTTTTTTTTTTACAAATTCAATGCTTCAAGTTTTGTATTTTGTAAAAATACAACGTCTTTTTTATTGCAAAATGAAGAGATGTTTTTTTTTTAATTTATTGCACCGATGCCGTAAACATTGTTGTGGTGGAGGTTCTGTAGAATGAACCAAATACTGTAGTACCTGACAGGCTTCCGAGCCGAACATATTTATATAGAAATATTTAACGATTTTGAGTTTGTCTATAAGGTTTCGCTGTTTCCCCCCTCTAAATTGGATGTATTTCTGCATTCCAAAGTGCCCTTCAAGAGTGTAGTCTAGTTCAGTAACAGATGCCGCACCGAAGTTTTGATTGTGGCTCAATTTAGGTTTGCAAATAGTATTCATCTGTTCCTGATTTTTCCCATCGTTTCTTTACATGTTTCCTGATATGATGAAAAATAAAATGCTGACAAAACAAATTTATTATTATATTTAATCAAACATTTTCCCCCTGTCATGTGTTGCTGAATGCAACAGATACACATGTGAGAATCCATTTTTAAGTAAATTAGTACATGAAACCTAGTTCCATGTTTCGGAGTTCACTTTAAGGCATATTTTGAAAACTCCTCATATTGCTTACATAAATATAAAATCTGCACATATTTTAGGATCTGCTCATCTTGATGGAGAGAGAGAGAGAGAGAGAGAGAGAGAGAGAGAGAGAGAGAGAGAGAGAGAGAGAGAGAGAGAGAGAGAGAGAGAGAGGGGGTAGTTTGAGTAACGTATACAAAGTAAAATATAGTTCCAGTACGGCAATAGAAAGTTTTTCCAAACGTGTTATTTGTACAAGAAAGTTTCTATTTCATAACAGTTGAAGTAAGAAGTTCCTCAAGATTTTAATTTAAGCAATTGATAAAGGACATATCATACCCAAAGATTGTTAATTATCTTAGAGTTCTCAATCGAGTACAATCCTTCAATTAAAATCTAGGCGGGTGTTGCTAGAACATTCATATTCACTCATCCACTGTGACCTTCTTATCTAACGCCACAAGCAAGTGTCCGTTGCTTTATAAATCTATCCATTACGTTACCGACCTTTCTTGCCAGCACTAAAATTGGAAACGAGCAGCAGAGAGGGTGAACAGACTACTTTTCCCGAGACCTTATTTTTGAAATATAAATATCCCAACGAAGGCTGAAAAATAATGTCGATAACGTTTAACCAAAAACTTCTCTAATTGGGTTAGCTTATCTCGTTATTTCATCTCAGACTCTTTATTTTTACGCGCTGGTCACTCAATATTGATTGTTCACCCTCTGTGCTGCTATAAATTAAACAGCTAGTATAAATATTATCAATAATGAATATTGGAGAACCACATTCAGCTAAATTAGTTCGAGAGCGTCTAGAGCAATTAAAATATTTACCTGTTCATGATTTTGTTAAGCAACAACTGCAATCACGTCAGGAATCTCAAGCTGAATTTGAAGGTTATTTTAACCTAACACTGAGAGCACTAAGGGTAATCTTCCTGCGAAAAGACCGCTGAAGCAATTGGAAAAATAGTAGAAAGAACTAAGAAAACAAACGATTCTTAGAGAACTTCTAGTTGATATAGCTGCTGATGCTGCTGCTCAACCTGAAAGCGCTGAAGCACCAGCTCCTAAACAAAAGTCTTGCAATAAGTAATGCTGAACTATCAAATAGATTTAATGAAGACACTGTTCAAGTAGTTAAGAATAACATTAATGACCAACAACACTTATCTCTATTTGCTGTGGATTGATTTTGGTCGAAGAGATAAATTAATGAAACCTGAATAAGCTAATGATATTAAAACCCGTGAACAATGGCAAAAAACATTATATCGAATAAATATGGATGTTGAAAAGGTAGAAACTAATGGCCCATTATATCAAGATTATATTAATGAAATTAATAATTCAATGCATCAAGAAGAGAGGAAATAAAACAAACTGTAGAACAGAGAAGACAAGAAATAATACAAGCAAAACAAGCAAAAGAATCAGAAAAACAAGTAAAAGGAAACAAGAGGATGTAAACAACAACAATGTCCCAAATCACGAATTCCAATTCCATCTCCTAAACCAAGAAAAGACAAGACGCCCCTCTCAGTAAAGACGAATGTTGGAGACAATATAAAGAGAAAGAGAAAGGAAAGAATTACAAAAAGGTTCAGAATCTTCTACTGGAAGTTCTCTACGAAATAGCCTTATTACTTATCCCAAAAAGGACCTTGCTGATGTTGATCAACTAGAAATTATCATAAGAGGAAAACGAGCTGGTAAAAATTCATCAGAAATCATTAATGAAGCAGCTTATATTTGCAAACGATTATTTACAGGTGGTGTTATGGATATTAATGTATATCGGTCCCTTATTAATGAAATCGCCGATGACTACCACAGTGATTAGATACAATTAGTGATAAGATCACTTAATAATAAGATGATCATACATTGTACATAACGTGGACATACCATGGTCAGGGTAATAAACTCTCAATTACCAGTATAGTAAACAACGTAAGAGATGGACTGGATGATGTTGTTCAGAATTTGTTAAGAAGAATATCCCCAAAACAATACCGATTGCAAAGCAACTAGGAATAAAAGCTATGGATGCTGTTCGTGAAAAAAGTATATGCGCTGTTGGTGATATTGCTAGTAAAGCATTCTCAGCAATCAAGGATATACTAGCACGATTAATACGCAGACATCATCCAGTGAAACTGGCCAGTACTGAAGTGATTCCCTTAAATGTAAGTAAAATAATAAATCAAGATGCAAACAAAAACTAGCAGAGTTGACTAATGTACCAATGTCGGAAAAGGAAAAAAAATATAACCGCTAGTTTGATAGTAGGAAGTGGTCTTCGTGTTCAACGAAAACAATAATAATAAAGATGTTCAAGCGTATATCTGAACCCGCGTTTGACATGGACACACCAGTTCTCTAAGATGAATCCATTCTGGATTATCAGTATTATTCTTATGACACACGTGTACCTAACGATCCTGGAAGAATTTAATTACAAGTTCAGGATACAAGCAAATATTTCTTACCTGCTGAGGTATTTATTGAAGTAGAAGGTGAACTTTTTGAAAACGGATAACACTGAATATGGAGCCGATGTTAGGGATGGTTATTCAAAAGTGCTGCATATATGATTGATGGATGAAAGATTGAGATTTTTCATGACTACATCGACGTTGCCAGTAGTATAGGGAAATGACGGTTTTAGCCCACTTTATTTTTTACCCTCCAAACAAGTATAAATTAAATGAGGATTTTAGCTCACTTTTTTTACCCTCCAAACAAGTATAAATTATAGTCCTAAATTATCCCCCACCTCATAGGAAAATAAGGGTTTTGGCCCAACACCCCCTCCCACACCTCCTCCCCCAACCCCACCGAACCCTCATTTCCCTATACTACTACTATGTAGACAGGTATTTTGTAACCAGACAAAACAACAGGTGTTATAATGCGATAAGCTCTATCAACAGAGCTGACGAATTTGTTAGAACAGCGTATGTGTGGAATATGATTATTCTAAAGACGGCAAATAGGTTTTATCACAAATTTTTTATCAGATAACAGGATGAAAATTAAACTGTGCATTAGAACGTTTCAGTTAACAAGGCGGAAATTAAACTAGCATTAGAATGAAAATGATATTATTTTATATCCCATTACCAATGATTAATGTTTCAACTGTTGATATTAAAAATACTTCACTATCACGACTATAGATACTAAATTTTACTTTACCGCTCACACAGCGATGGGACCCAAACAAATCTTTCATTTCTGGTTTGTTCAGAGGATATTTTTTGTTGATAAAATATACCTTTGACCCATCGAGATCAATTGTGAGTTTAGTATAGTTTTGTTGGCTAATGGGGCTGTGAAAGTTTTTAAATTCCGCTAGCAACTTTTGATACAATTGTTCGAGATAATTGAAATACACGCTGTTATCAGATCTGATGAGCGAAAGTTTTAACTTGTCACGTGTTCTATTAAAACATATACCTGATGTTTCATTATTAAAATCAACTGTCAATTGTTTACCGTCCATCATTAGATATTTGATGTTACTATTGTAGCTATTTGTCATTGTCAAATTTTCAAACATTATTTTATAAGTTTAGATAAAATTTCAGTTGGAAAAGATAATGTCGAGTATAGATCTATCACCATGACAATACCCAAGGGCAAATGTATCTACCCCATTTTTACAATAGCGTTTGTCATCAAAATTATACAATCCACGTTTGATAATGACATCTGTTTCGAGCTTATGATGATTAGCTCGAATTGCCATAGCTCTCATAAAACTAACACCGCCATCAAGCGCATACCTGAAGTCATCAAATTTCATAAACTTTTTAACAAAATCACGAGGCAGACCTTTTGCTTTTTTCGTTATTTTATTATTGTCCAATAATACGGCATACATTTTACTACGTAATCCGATAAAGTATTTGATAGCGCTTGAGTTCATTTCATCTTTAAACTTACCAATAACCTTTTTATTTGTGTCGTCATGAAATTTACTGTCACGTGGATAATCGGAAAGATCAAACAGATGTAGATTATTGTACATGTCCTGATAGATTTCCTCACATTCGATTTCATAAACGAGCGAATCAGTATCAGTAAACAATAATCTACTAGCCGGCCACTGATTTTTAACAAAAGTGTAATGAAAATCGTACATCAGCCACTTTGATAAATCTAACACTGCAGCTCCAACATAGATCGGCTTGTTTAGTTTTAGATTTACTTTTCTTCTTTGTATTGCAACAAGATTTTCATTAAATATTTTCATGCTCACAAAATCATCGTCTGACACAAGTTTGTTTCTGCGATTGACATCATTAACTATTTCAATATTTACACGTTTCCTAATATTCTCCATCGTCTTACCAAAAACGGAATTGTTCATCAGTTTAAAGAAGTTGTTTTTCAAACTCTGTTTTCGCTGCAGCCCTTCTTGAAGTGTTTGAGTTAATATAACCTCTCATCCACGGCGACTGATTAAATTTTAGTACACGATGAACTTTTCTCAACACAAGACCACCATCGACTGCTTGTTTTAAAACTTTGTAATGCAAAAGGTAATTTTTCTTATCAAGTAAATTTGGTACTAGTTTCTTGACCATGGAATGTTGCCTTGGTGATGCTAACGCTTGTTGTTCTTTTGATAACAAACTGTAATCTATGACCATCGATTCCGCACAGAAAGGGTAATCGTTATATAATTTGTGTAGCGAATTTGGATAATCAAGATCAACTTCAACGAAATAGGAAACATCGTCGTGTATCTTTTTTTCTGTCTCCGATAGAAATCGATCAGCCGTGATCCAATGAAATCCACCAAGAGGCATTGGTTCTGCCATCGAATACCCGTACAAGTTATTACAATCTAGATAAACTATATACTTCGAAGGAAGGTCAGGGTTATACTGTTTCAAATATTTGTTGTTTGCTTCAGCATACTTTTTTGTTATCACGCTAATACCGCCTCGGATACCTTTTTCAATAAAATTGAACATATCAACATCAGTCAGTAATTCCAACCTTACCTTACTAAACTTTAGCAGAGCATCCCATGACAGTCCAGGGGCAGAATAATACCAGCAAGGATCTAGTCCGTAATTATTATAATTCACTTCTCGAAAACTTTCAAAAACATCTGCTAATAATAACACGCCAGTTTTCAAATACAAATCATGATAATCACCAAAAGTCTCACAATCAAACTCTTTCCAGATATCTTGTGCATACCTGTACTCATCATCAGTTATATTTTCATTTTTAAGTTGTGAGTAAAATTTATCTTTGCCAGGTAAAGATGTTTCATCAAATTTACTCCAGTCGTCGAGGTATTCGTATGGAAAAACTCCTTTTTTAGCTAGTAGATTAAATTTATCTCCAAAACAGTCTCTTAGGTTATCAAATTTACTACAACCTTTTACTAGCTCATCTAACGAGGCTGCCATAAACTGCAGGCTGTCAATAAAACGCAATTTACCTAGCGTAACTGACATGTACTTTTCAAAATTATTTGGGATGCATTTGATGACGTTATCGAGTTTTAGACGAGATTTTATATCAGGATCACCAAAAGCTTCTACTATAATATGGCTATCATATCCTCGAAAATTGTGAAGAATAACCGGAATAAAATTTGGAGCATGAAATTTTAAATTACACTGATTATGAGCCGCTCCACGATACTGTCCAGTCAAATGACAATGGTCATGTACTTTTTTGTTGTCAGTATCAAAAGCCTTTTCACAAATATGACAAATTTCTGCTTGCTCGTGATCAGATAATTGTTGAGGTGTTAATTTTAACATTGGCGTTACTTTTTTCAAACGATAAGTAATATTATCAACTTCATTAAACAACTGCTTGAGATGTAGATAGCTGGATTTTTACCACGATATAATTTAATTGGTTTAGATAATCTAGAATCAGTACAACAAACTACCTTATACGCTACTCCACACGGAACATGATTTTGAACTTTTCTTGTACTCGATTGATTAGGATTATTTTCTACGCCAAGTACAGGTTGAAGTAAACACTCAAAATCAGCGTATATAACGAAAAGAATTTTTAGTTTGTGATTATGATGGACAAACTGTAACACACTATCTTTTTTAGATGGCATTGTTATTTTTTGCACATCATTACAGTACTGCAAATGCTTTTGTAATGTTTCATTGTTAGTACAACCATGCAAGCAGCGGTAACAAAATAACTTTTTGTTCCTATTTTTATTGTACTGTTTACCAACTAGTCCGTTAAAGTTTTTAATCCAAACGTAATGATTTTTGTAAAACAGTAAATTTATAGTCGATTGTGAAGCTTTTTCTGAAATATATCTCGGGTATACATCCTCTTTTTCATCTAGTCCGAAAACGTTAATTGAAACATTATTTTGCTTTTCAAATTTTGGTATTTGATTTTCTGCCACAGGAAAGTTAATATCTTTAAAATTTAATCTAGACACGTGACTGATATATTTTTCAACGCGATCAGCGTGTTTTTCTGATGGAAATAGTGCGGAAAGAACAGCCCATTGGAAACACTTGTTATCTACGTTTTAATGTTTATACAACATCTTTTACTTTTTATTTTTGGTGGCAGGTCGATGTATTAACTACCTCGTAATGCGTTATATTTCATCGTGTGAAACAATATTTCTTTGATCATTTCAAACTTCCAACCCGAACCTAATTGAGTGAATTCCTCTATTTTTTCCAGATTTCTTGGTGTATTTCATCAGATAGTGATAACAGATCAGTCCCAAGCAAAACACGTCTTGATTTTGCGTTCATATAAGGTTCTGCAATTTCCTTGTTAGTTAATTCTTCCGTTATAACTAACTTTGAAAATATAACATGATATTGCACAAGTAATCTGATACTTTTGTGTTTTTCGAGCTCACGTTTTACAGTTGTCTGTAGTAGGTGGTAAAGATTTGCTGCATTAAAATTTACTAAAACAATTTGATTATCATACTGATAACTATTTTCAAAACCTGCAAAAGCAGTCGCTATTTTATTAGGTTCTCCCATAAGGATTCTCTTAGCTATATCACGCAATTTTAACATTATTATACTATAATGTAATATCTAATTGATAATTTTCTCACACTGCGCATGCGCTAAATATCAATTAAAGATAAAAAATCTCCTATAATATAATGACAGCAATTCTAACAAACACATGTGAGCAAGAAGGATATCAAATTCACCCAAAGTATAACTTTATCTCACACTGCGCATGCGCTAAAAATCAATTACGAGATAAAAAATATCACCTATAATATAATGACAGTAAATCTGACAAGCGCACGTGAGCAAGAGATTTATCATGTTCACCCAAAATACAACTTATACGCTGGAAATACATTAGGTTCAGTTATTAACATCAAAACTAGAATATCTGTTGGCAAATTAACATCAGCGGGTTATACGATTAGTGTAAAGGGAGATAATGCCGAGAAGATTGCAATGTTTAGAAAAGATTTTATTTACACGTTGTATTGCGATGATATTCCAGAGGGACAGCGTGTATATCACGTGAACGATAAAGTCACTGATGACAACATTGAAAACTTATCCTTACAAGATGAGTTTCAGCCGCATCCGGTCTTTGATTTATACGAGGCTAACGATTGCGGTATTATTAGAAACAGAAAAACTAAAAAAGTTCTTGGTACTATGAGTAATATGGGATATATCAGGGTAACTGTTAGAGGAACATCGACAGATCAAGTTTATTATACTGGTGATAGGTTTGTTTACGAGGTGTTCAACGGATCTATACCCAATGATCTGGTTATTAATCATATTAATAACGTAAAAACTTATAATCGATTGAGAAATCTGGAGCTAGTGACGCAACAGGAAAATGTGAGAAAAGGACGAGGTGGTGGTATTAATTTTAGATGTCCAGCGAAACCTGTTATTTCAAAAAACCTTGAAACGGATGAGGAGATCGAATTCAAATCGATTACAGCTGCGGCAAAGCATTATAAGATAAATTCCAGAGGAGTAAAATTTGTAGCTGATGGAGCAAAAAAATCAGCTTTTTCAAGAGAATACGATGCTAGGATTGGTTTTAGATATGATATTTGATAGCTCGGTTTTAGTCAAGCAATGATGAGCAAATGCTATGATATCATCATAATCAAATTTTAACGTTGTTACTGCACTTTCATTAATTTTATTTTTTTCTGCTTCTGTTAGCAATATTTTATGAGAATCACCTTGCATTACAATAACGTCAATACTATAACCCAACAAACATTTTCTTACCGCTTCGGCTAGTTTGTTGTAATTTAATATATTAACTTTTTGGTGACATTTTATCTCATCAGTCATCTTATAACAATAATTTAGATAAAATATATTATAATAATGGACTTGATGAAACGACTCGCTGAACTCTACAAACAAGATACTAGCGACAAAGTCGCCAGCGATAAGGTCGTCAGTGATGAGGTCACATTTTCCAAAGATTTCATAGACAAATCTATTGGTTATAATGAAGATGTCATTTTATATAACAGCGAATCTGATGATGATGGTGAAATAGTCATTGTTGCTGACAGATCAAATTACAGCAGACCAACAACTAAACGATATAATGTCAAGTATCACATTGCAAAAAAATAATGAAATTTAATTTTACCGTTGCCGAACAACAACTGTTTTGGCAGTTAATCAAACCTTTCTTAAACATCAGAATTCCAGGCCGACAGAAAAATATCAAATTCGATTTCATATTTGTCAAGATTTTTAATCTAATGATGATCTCTGACGATCGTAAGCAGTATCTAATATCGTTATGTAAACCAGTAAAATGTAAATCTGTCAAACAAAAGTATGAGAAAATTTATAATAACATTATATCATAATCTGCTTAGTTGGGATCCAACTGTTAAATTTATCGCTATACCCACGCTATTTGACTAAACTTTTAATTCCTTTTTTTCTAATCACTTTCTCGATAACAAAAACATCCTGCTCAGTTTTCTGTAGTTCTTGTTCATAAAAACTACCTACGATCGGTTCCCCTGCCAGATCTTTTAAAACGTACGTTACAGGTATTGTGAAAAGTACCTTATCAACTACAAAAACTTCTTCACTCCAGTTCTGAGTAAATCCTTTTGCAAATACCTTTTTTGTCAAAGAAATTCTAACTTTATCACCAACCTTAAATTTATGTCTGCGGTACATGTTTTCATTTGCTAATATTGGATTTTTAATAGCTTTTTTAGGTGTCATTTTGATGGTTCGATGTTTCGTGTTATTATATTCACCTACGATTTGAGAAAGGTCATCGATGTACCTGTTGGTGTTTTTAGCTGTCATATGTTTGTGTAATTTCTCGTTTAGCGTGCGATTAAATCTCTCAACAACAACGCTTTTACCTTCGTTTCCTGTAACATATTTTTTATATTATTTTGTTCTAGAAACTGTTCAAACTTTTTGTTAAAGAACTCGGATCCGTGATCAGTCCAGATTTTATTCGGTTTTCTTTCTGTACTCGTTATTATTTGTTTTAGCGCATCAGTCATTGAAGTCCCTGTCTTATCCGAAACAGGTACACTGAAAGCGTATTTGCTAAAAACATCTATAACATTAAACAAATACCTTTTTGGAGCACCATCAGCGCCAACGTTAAACTGAGCTAGATTGGATACATCCACCAAATCTATTGCCCAGATATCATCTACACCATTAGCGACAACTTTATATCGTGGGAACTTTTTTTTAGGTCTGTGCAGCTCGACTGCAAGATCATCGTATACTTTTTACCGAGTCCGAGTTTATATTTTGCTCCTTTTATTCCCTGAACAAATCTTCTATCAAAACGTTCTTGTATATTTGTTGGCTCCATATCACGTAATTCGTCTAACATTACTTTATCACAATCTGCTTTCGAGTTTTCATGATCACGATAACAGATATCATGACGCATTACTATTGCATCCACTTGATTATAAGGCTCTTGACCTGGCATTGGATTGTCGTTTTCATCTAGTTGTTGATCTAGCGGATTGTAAGGTCCTGTATACCGATGACCTGGCAATGTCAAACCGCCTTTTAGTTTTGGTAATTTTCCAATAATTGTATGTATATCTATACCTGACACTATTATTTCTCTGTTGTTACAACATTGACAGTATGCGACAATTTTATTTTGCTCAAGACACAAATCTCTGTCAGAATCACAGTTGCTGCTACTCCTAATGTGGCTAAGACTGGTAAAATTTTAGGTATTATTGTACTAGTTAATACTGATAATGTTGGACCAAGAAAACCACCTTTAACGACAATGTCGTTTGCCATCGCTGTCATTTGTGCAGCACTCAAATTTAAAACAAAAGTTTTTTTTTACGATCATACTTTTTTACTTGATTTTTTTGTTAGCATTAATTTTGTTAAAAAACCATCAGAAATGTTAGTATTGATTTTTAATGATACCTGTTCTCGTTTTGCAATAGCAGCTACTAATTTTTTAACTTGGCCATCGGTTAAATATACTTCTTTTACAATATATTTTGCCATTTTATATAACAACTGTAGATTAAACTTGAACTGTCATTTTACCTCCAATAGAATCTACCGTGATAAATCTATCACTAATCACTAATGCGTATACGTACAACGGTGCTATTGGAACCGCCCCAAGTGTCCAGGTAATTTCAATATCCGCTGTGCTGTCTACAGCTCGCTCGCTATGTTTTCTAACATCAAAATGAAATATAGGATAAAGCGTACGAAATTCCTCTGCTGATATTTGAGTTCCATCTTCAACATCTTGATATTTTTGTATTGCGTCAAGCAGGTACATGTACGGTCGAGAAATATTTTTATTAACGTCATCAGCAAAATTGCACTCGATATTGCTTTGAATTTAATCTAGCGTATATTCGTCTGACATCAGAGTGATCAAATATTGCATTATTTTGTTGTTGGTTACCTCGTCGGGCTTGCTGTTGAAATACGACAAAGATATTTCTCGGCAGTTGTTCGCTTGATGTTGTTTTTACCCTGTCTGTGTAGTCAGTAGTATTTGGAACCGCTGTCTGATATATCTTATGCTGCTTAAAATAAATTCTGTTTGTATGCTTATCAAGCATGATATTTAGTTCTGACATTTTAGTGATCGACGGTGTTATACGTGGCATCCACAAAGCAAGTTTGTTTATGATAAACTGTACATCAACCCCTCCAGATCTAAACAAGCAATCGTTTTGGTCTGCTCGATCTAAAATAAGAGTATGTTTTACTCCACGGAATACTTTATCATGATCGCGACAAAAGCCGAAAATCATACTGTAATTTGACGTGATCCTGCTGCAAGTTTTCTTTGCCTAGCAAAACCATCGTTATAGCGTGGATTTCTCACGTCAAGTGTGTTAAGAAGTAAATTTAACATCGCAGTACCATTTGCATCTGCAGCTGGTGGCGTTATATTTAGATTATTAAAAGCTGCTGTAAGAGAAACTCTTGTAGCGTCTGCATTAGCAGCTGCACCTGGTGCAGCAATACCTAGCGCGTCTGCATTAGCAATGAGAAAATTTCTCACAATTACAGCATTTGCATCAGAATCAGCTCCATGTACTATAGCGCCTCTCTTTAGAAATTCGGTGGATTCAGCTATACCCGTCCAGTATCTTTAAACCACATCATGTTAGTTGCAGTTGATCTCGAGTAATCGTCGGAAAACGAAATCATATTTAAAATTGTACTTGCAACTTGTAGATGACTTGAAATAGCTTCTATAGCTTGATTGGCCAGTTGATATCTAGCACTTTTGAATAAACACCAGCCGTTATTTATAAGAGCTACTGCTGCTCCAACTGCAATTGCAGCAGGTGGATTGGCTACTGTCATAATCTGACCACGAACTTCTAACATAGCCTTATGTGGCAGTAGAAATACATCTTCGTCTCTGGTGTTAAAGTTTCTAATACCAGCTTTATTTGGTTCGTTAGAATTTTCATCAAGATACTCAACAAACTCAAATTCTGTCACATCATTGTCGATGTCATAAGTTTCTGTTAACTCGAGATAATTTTTAACAGACATTTTATTTTATTAGATTATATAAAATTTTATTGCGGCACGGTTACTTTAGATATTAATTTTTGTATGATCTGCTCACCCTTTGGTGATAATATTTTTTTTGTTGTTGTTATCATAGCTTTTTGAGTTTCTTTTGTTGGAGCGATTTCTGAGATAGCTTGTTTTATTTCAGATGCAGTCGCTGGATCACTTTTTATTTTATTAGCTATTTTTTGTCCCACCGCAGTCCCAGCGGCAGATGGAGCCCCAGTTGCAAAAGCTTTACCAGCGTCAATAGCAATTGGTGCAACTTTACGTGCTATACCCGGAATATTTTCAATAACTTTAGTAAAAATATTTCCAAAAAATCCTCCTACTATTTTGCTTCGATAAACTTTTTTTCTTTGTTTCATTATATTTGATATTGCATAATTTTACTTTTGCTCGCGTAGATGTAAATAATAAGTTACATCTTCATTATTTAATTCCAACTGTTTTCCTGACTGATCTGTCAACTGCATTATTATACTTGATATTTGATTTTCAACATTTAAAGGATAATAGATAATATCTCGTGGAGTTATTTGCCTGAGAGAACCTGGCGGAACTTCAGGTGAGAAACTGTAAATCGTTTGACCTTTGCTACCTTTTGATATATAAGAGCCAGAAGCAATAGAGCAATTTACTAATATTGTATTTACTTCTGTTATATTTACTGGCAGTTCACTGTCATATGTAATAGGCTGATCAAGTGCAGTGTAAGTTTTTTCAGTAAATCCTAACAGTTGTGCAATACTTCTTTCTCTTGGTTCAAGATTGATTGCTATATTTTTCAAAGTTATCCTAGTTCGCAATGTGTTATAATTTGCTGCCAATTCAAAACTATCAGCCACACCGTCAGCTTTTGTGATGAGCTCTTTGATTGTCTTGTTTAGATCAGTAATATTATAAGCTCCTTGCGGAATTTTTATTTTTTTTGTTGTAGATATTGGAGATGTTGTAATCATAGTAAAATACATTTCATCGTTAACATCATTTTTCACGTTAGGTATAGCATTCCAGCAAGTACAAGAAATTAATCCAATTTCATATTGTTTTGTAGGATCTAGTTGGATAGGTGGAAAATAATTTACTGAAAAATTTGCGCTATCTATCGCAGACTCACTAGAGTTTAGTAATAATGTTGTTTGCATTCCTTTAATATTATATCATTTTACAAAATTAAGTCGCCGCGACTAAGTCGCGGTGTAAAGTTTCATATTCGTCAGATGTTAATAATTCACTCGATCTTAGATGATCAAGTATGTCAATGATTTCATTATCAAGTTCAACACTAACATTCCCAGCTTCCTTTGATGATATTAATAACATTAATCAACCTATCATTTCAGTAGTTGATGTAAATACCTTTACACCAGTTCCTGTTCTTACTTCTCTACTTTTCTCTACACGATTTTTATCAAAAGTAAAAAATTTCCTTTTAAAACTCCACCCTTTACCAAAAGGTTTTAATCTACTATTTTCTGCTATTTTTTTAAACGTGAGAGCAATAACACCGTTTCTCAATCTTTCATAAAGTGGAATCATATTATCAATTTCTGTAACCGTGTTTAATTCATCTTTAGCAGCAGCTCCGTCTTTAAATATTACATCTAATCTATCGAGTAATGTTTGATATTCTACATCAGTCCACTTGCTTATATCATCAATACCCCTTATATTTTCATTCTGTAAAAAATCATGATATTCAGTACCTTTTATCTCATCATTTGCTCTTTTTGTAAAATAAAATCTTTGATCTCCAACTTCCATAAACTTTACAGTAAGCTCACCAACTCTTTGTTGCTCCTCTTTGATATCTTTTATATCTCCTGATAAATTTTTTTTATAATATTTGTTATTCCTTGCGTTGTTAACTCTGCTAATCTTCGCTCAAGTTCCAGAGGATTGTTTATCAATCGATCTGTTTCAGCTTGTCTACCCGCAGGATCAGCTATATTTGCTGTAAATGCCTCAATTAGTTTTCTTTTTCTTCATCAGATCTAGTAACAAGTTTTGCAGCAGCTGCTTCCTGTTGTTCTTTAACAATTCCAACCAAGCCTTTTTCCTGCAGTTGTTTAAGTTCTTCTTCTGACAGTGGTTTACTTTCAGGTTGCTTACCTAATAGTGCTTCAGTAACCGGCTTGAAAATTGTAGCTGTTGCTTCTGTAGCGGTTACTTGCCCACGTCGTGCTTGTTGTACTTTTTCCTTAAGCGATGTCTGAGATTGAGCAAGTTTTTTTAGATCTTCTATGTGTTGTCTGTATCTTGCTCGTTTGTCCATTATTATTATTATAAATTTTATAAAATTGAAACCCTTACTGTAAGTAAGTGTCAATACAACAGCGAAACATTTTAGTTGGATCATTTGTAAGTTTATCAAATAAGAAAAAGTTGTATTTATATTTTGTAGCATGACGGTAAAGTTCAATAAACTTATCTTTTGTCACGTCACCGCATTGTTCGCTTGCAATATTTCTAACGTCAACATTGTCCAGTCCTGGAAATAATATAAAACAACCCGTATTTCGCCGAATAAATCTGTGAACATTATAAAATCCTTGAGCGAGATAAACAGAATTACATTGTTTGTTACGTGACAGTGAGAAATACGATCTTATTTTGTTCATCTCCATGTTATTTAGCGGAATATCGTCAAAAACTACTATCTTATGTTCATCTGCATCAAGTTGATTAACTGGAATAAGATCTTCTGGCTGTCTAATTATAAAAAATCTTCACCAGCCTTAAGTTCATCACGAAGTTTGTCATTATAATCGCTTAATAACTCATACTTATCTTGCTGTGGATTGATTGTGTAAATATAGACTCTATCGTAGTTAAAATTATCACCAAGAAGCAAGTTCATAAGCAAATTTGATTTTCCTGATCCAGTTCGCCCAACAATAAGATAATGACAATCAGGAAGTTCTTTGTTATGTTTGTGTTTCACCAGCTTCTCTGTATCAAAGTTTAATATCGACGATTGTGCCATTTTGTATAATATTAAACTAGTGTTGATAATTTTATCTAAGACAGTAAATAATGAGTTACTATACAAAATTTGGAACACTATCAGGAGATTTATCCACAAAAGGTTACCAAGGTGACTTATCCAAATATGCAACTCTTGGTCAGCTCAAAAATGAAATCAATAATTTACTAAATCTTACCAGTGTAGAACCAGATGAAGTCGTCATTTTCCAGGACAAAGAAGGACGATTAAAAACGAGTGATGTAAAACTGCCAGATTTACTTGTACGAATTCCTATTGCGGTTGCTGATAATATCATGACTTTTAACAATCAAGGTAAGATACAAGATTCTGGTAGGTCAGTAAATGATTTGGTTAAAAAAGCTTGTGATTTATTTAATGGGAATATTGTTATGAACCAGAACAAGATTACAGATCTTGGATATCCAACTACAGATGGAGACGCTGTAACTAAGAAATATGTCGATGATCAGGACGTTCCAATCAGTAATGAAATAACAGCGCTCAAAAATGAATTTACCGGTCATGTAAAAAAGTTTTTAAATTTTCGTAGAAACATAAACACGCTTAAAGATGATTTTTTTGGAAATCCATCAATTGTTAACATTACACTCGCTAATATTAACACAAAACTCAATGATATTAACACAAAACTCAATGATATTATTAGTGGAATTCCTAATATTGTTGAGAAAACGAGTATGGTTAAAATTCCTCACAAACAGATTAAAAATGTTGTGTATACTGTTGATACTGGTTATACTGGGTGGACACCAAAAATAATTCTATCAAATATATTGCAGAAGTTACCGGTGTGTATAGATTGTCAGTGCTTAGCAGTGCAAAGTTTAGAATATCTACCAAATATCTATTTCGTCATCCAAATGATGACTCATCTGGAGTATTATTTGTAATAATAAACAAAAATTCTGAAGAAGAATGTGTACTTGAACCAGTTGATAAAACTTTAAAATTAGCAATTTTTCTCTGGTGTTTGGAATTTATAGCTGAACAACCAGCTCTTATTATGGATTAACCAAACATAGGAATATGTGAACTAATATTATAATGAAAAGAAGTATAGTTGATTTCAATCATATTTCAAAAGATATTCCAATTCAAGATGTAGACGCATTAATACAATACTATAAATATTATCATAAAAAAACTTTGGTGCGTGAATTTTTTTTTACAAATACTACAACAAGATCCTTCGAGTAATATCTTATCTACCCTTGTTAATGACCAGTTCTGGTATAATTTCAAGTGGGGTATCATTAAATCCTTTTTTGTTAATCATATCCGCTATTGGTGTTTCACTTACAGCGGCGTGTAAAAAAGTAGAACCAAGACTTTGGATAAAGAAGCACGGTTGTTTAACATCAATTAAAACTTACAAGAAACTACTTGATCAGATCCGGTCTTACCTACGAGGAGTTAAATATAATATGGATGATTTATTACGTGAATTTCGTATTATTGACAATATGTTAACAGATATTCTACCAATGAGGGTTAGCAAATATGAAAAAATATCACAAAAAATATGAGTAACATAAAATTTTATCTAAACTTAAGATATAATATAACTAAAATAATATCATTTTCATTCTAATGCTAGTTTAATTTCCGCCTTGTTAACTGAAACGTTCTAATGTACAGTTTAATTTTCATTCTGTTATCTGATAAAAAATTTGTGGTAAAACCTATTTGCTGTCTTTAGAATAATCGTATTCCACGCATGCGCTGTTCTAACAAATTCGTCACTTCTGTTGACAAAGCTTATCGCATTCCAACACCTGTTGTTTTGTCTGGTTACAAAATACCTGTCTACATAGTAGTAGTATAGGGAAATGAGGGTTTGGCGGAGGTGGGGGAGGAGGTGTGGGAGGGGGGTGGTGGGCCAAAACCCTCATTTTCCTATGAGGTGGGGGATAATTTAGGACCATAATTTATACTTGTTTGGAGGGTAAAAAAAAGTGAGCTAAAATCCTCATTTCATTTATACTTGTTTGGAGGGTAAAAAAATAAAGTGGGCTAAAATCCTCATTTCCCTATACTACATTGCCACAATGATATTGGGGTTTGCAAGATACGGCGATGAATATTCAAGTTCAGCTGGTCTATCAATAATCTTTGCAACGTATATAACTGATTCTCCTAACAATAGACAGCATAATGTAATACAAACGCTACGGGATACTGCACTCGATCCACAACCAGTTTGAATGGTGGCCCGGCCTGCTGATGCATTTCCGTTATTGCACAGTGTTAATCCAGAATTCAACTTAGGATTTACAGCAGGTCGAGCAATGTTAAAAGGTAATAAAAGAGCAATTTCGTGTACAATTCCACTATCACATATGTTTGTTTTTTGTAGAAATGTTAGAAAGGTTATTTTTGGAGATAAATATACAATTTTACTATTCCAAAAAGGTGCCGATGATGATGCAATTGGTACGCCGAAGGAGCTGACGATGCTGCAACTAGGACATTGCATGGAAAAATAATGCTGACAGAACTTTCGTTGTGAATGCCAACAATGACCCCATAGATCGCAAAAGAAAACAACAGTAACTCTATTTCATGGATCAAGGTTGTAAATCAACGTTGTCATTGTTGACTATGACCACAGATGCTTTTAAAAATAACATTAATGGTGTTTTTTAAATGGCAAATATCATCATAGAAAGGTGTCACTGCACCAAGGCACATATATATTGCATTCTAGGATGCTGCACAAGTAAATAATCAGACGCGAAGTATTATGTTATTTGATAACTCAGTGTTTCTGAGGTTTCATTAAGGATAATTGGACATCAAGAACCATCCAGAGATATATTACTGAATTTCGATCAAAATCATGTAGCAGGTGTATATTATCGTCGTCTTATGTCGTTCATGGGACGTGATCAAAACGTTGATACTGATTTAAAAATAACACAGAGTTTGCAATATTGTATCGAATCTATTAATTTTCCCTGGAAATGTTGATTTGTTTAGACAGTTCGTCGTTGATATAAACTTTCGAGATCGTGTGATGCGAGGAACTAGTGCTAATTACAGATCAATCGCCGTTATATTCAGCGATAAATCAATGCTACTTGAAGGTGTTGGTGGACGAACGAGAGCCGTTGATGTGCCAGTAGAAAAAGAACAGATTGTCAATTTATCTAAATACGCAACTCTTAATGGGCTCAGAAATGAACTCGATGATTTATTAAATATCACAAGCGTGGATCAAAATGAAGTCGTCGTTTTTTTCAGGTTAAACAAGGGCGATTAAAAACAACCAACATACAACTAGATGTACTTATACGAATTCCCACCGCGGCTACTAATACTATCGTTACTTTTGCTGATCAAGGTAAACTATAAGAATCTGGGAAGTCAGTTAATGACTCTTTTTAAAAAGCTGGCGATGTATATACTGGTGACATAATAATGTCAGGAAACAATTACATATCTTGGAAACCCAGCCGCAGATACAGACGCAGCAACGAAATAATATATCGATGATCAAGAATCCAAGTATATGTTAGTGAGCGGTGGTATCATCCGATCATTACTCTATATAAATGATAACGGTATTAATAATCTCAAATCACCAGAAAAAAACTTCGACGCAAAACTTACTTAGCAACACTCATTGATAGAATTCCCTCCTTTATAGCTAATTATGATAATCACATACAAACGTTTCTAACTTTTCGTAAAAATTTAGACAAATCTATTAAATAATGTTTTAGAACTCCACCAACCTTTGCTATTGAACTCGCCGATATTAACACGAAGTTCAACGATATCATTAGTGGAATTCCTATTATCATTGAAAAAACTAATCTTATTAAATTCCTTAAAAGCAGATCATCAACGAGATCATTACCCTATCATCAGAAAAAGCAACAGGTTCACAGCAATATAACACTCTCAAAAACACCATAGAAGTCACTGGTGTATATAGGCTATCTATGTTCAGCAGTGCAAAATTAAGTATATTTACTACATTTCCATGGTGTCATTCATTTCTGTAACTGTGTCTATAGTGTTAATGTTAAATAAAGATACCGAAGAAACATTGATGCTGATAGCATATAATAAAACGTTAACCGCAGCTACTTAGTGATGGTGACTAGAATTCGTAGCTGAAACTCCTCGATTAATTACCTAGATGATATTATAATAAATCAAATGACTGCGTCATTTATTGGCGTTTAATGTCACATATATAATCAGGTCAGACTGAAATAAAAATATAATTGACGATTACACAGTGAAAGTAAAAAAATATGATTGATATTGATATAGTCGTTTTCTGTTTTTGTTCTTCTCTTGTCATTGCTGGAACCGGATTATTATGAACAATAACGATAACAACACTTACAGTTGTAACAATTGTCGTTTCAACGGCAACAACATGCGTAGGCATTTTCAGTATTATCGGTAAGAAAATATCTACATGCACAAATGATAAATTACGCGAGTGCATGATGAAATTATACACAGCAACAACATATTATTCTAAGCTATCGTCGAGTCTTTTGGCGTACCTGAGCGATGTCCTATAGTTCAGTTCTGGTGGTTGATTGTATCAGAGCCAATAAACCCGGTGTACATGCATATACATAAGACCAAAGCGGCCGAATTCTTGATTTGCAGAATGAAATTCGAAGTATAAATCTGTATGCGAGATCATAATGCGTTTAATGTTGCAATGCGTCATCGTAAAACAAAACAAAAATAAATATCCGAATCTAACTTAAATCAGAATACACTTTTTACTGGGCAGAATATCAATAAACTGTAAAGTGTCAATTTTGCCAGGGATTGTGTTTAGCCACTACCCCAGTCTCTAGTTCTCCACTTTCATTATCGCTTTCATCATCACATTTATTTTCACAATACCCCCTTGACTGTCTAATACAAAAGTTCATAATCTTTTTCTTTTCGTATTCATGAGTTAATTCTAACTTAATTTTGTCAATAGCGTTTGAGAGAGGCGCAAACAATTTATCAGACTATCTGTAACTGTTGCTGGTGAATAACATTTCTTGCTGGATAAATTTCATGAATTGATAATCAGATGGCAGTGTGTACCTGTTCTCATTGTTGTTGTAATGATTCAAAATCACATATAATTTTTTCAGGATCAAGAGTATTTTCTTAATCGCATAAATGATAGCATTAATATCTTCAGAATTCATTATATAATAAATATTTGTTTAATATAAAATAAACATGAATAATAAAACAATAAATAAACAGCGGGATCTCATTCCATCTACCCTTTCACGAGTTATATCAGATCGACCTAATGAGGTTCCAAGATACTCTTTTTAGGCATTATCCCCAGGAGAATTCCTAAATATCCGTAACAGAAACCTAAGAAACTAAGAGGGTTGTCTATACATATAGGCCCTTTTAAGTGCCCAACGAGACTTTTCATGTTTGTTGCCCCTCAGGAGAATTCCTAAAAATCCGTAACCAAAACTTTTGATTCTCAGAGTGTTAAGGGTATTTTTTGTGACCAGGAACCTAATGAGGTTTATGTTTAGTCTAGCAATGTTTCTTTTAGAATGGTCCTTGTGTGGGGCACCTCTTTAGTGAAGTCACAAGGTCACGATCTCACATCACCTCGCTGTTTATTTTTGGACGGCACACTTTGACCTATGTAAACTCCCAGGTTGCAACGTGGCATCTGAACAAATTTAGAGATTACATATAAACTTAATTAAGGTATGAAGAAGATGATGATATGATAATGACGACGATAATGATGATGACGACGGGCCTTTGCTACGTGTCAATAGAAACTTAGCACACCTACCCCATAATCAAACCCGAGGGGTGCAAAACTACACACACCACGTGTTGACGTAGTGGCTAGGTGTGCTAGTTTCTATTGACATGTAGAAGATGAACAGCTCTAACTAACATAAATTGCCAATTATGGCATATTATTGCTCTAGCAGACAGTTTCGAATCATGGACCATGGACAATGGACACCAGGGTTTCAATGCATTAGCAATAATTAATTGGACTCATTACGTATATATGAAAAAATAGTTATTATATAGTAGACAGAATAAAATAACAGTTGTCGATTTCTTAACAGAATCACAATTGTCAGTTTCTTAACAGAATCAAAATTACAGTGTAAAAAGTGGTTTTATTTTTTCCAGTTTTTTGAGCACATTATAGAAATACATGATTTTGTGATTTTTATAAAATTCTGTATAAAACGAAAAATAAAGAATCTGTACGCACTGGTTTAGATCAGCCGTTGCCAAGGAGATAAATAATGGGTTATTCATAACAGACTTAATGTCTAAAAATAACCGCACGTATTACTTCTATGCCGCATGGCGTTTTAAAAGAATGTGGAGCATGACACACCTGCAGCCATCAAAACCAGTCAGAGAACCTTTCACTCTGAAAAGGCAGACAAAAAATATGCTGTTTACATTGATTACCTGTGCATTAATATTATGAATGCACTTTGGGAAAGCTGTACATGTTGAGACTTTATATAAAAGTAGAGTATACAGTATTATTATTTATACAACAATGAAACTATTGAAAATTTTCATTACTGGAGGGTAAGAAATCCCGAGATTCTTTAAGTGATTTTCAAGAAAATTAACACAAAAATGATAATTTCTGTTGAAAATGATATATTTTAAGCAAACAATCATCGACGGTTATCAGAAAAGATGAATAATTTGGTCCATTTTTCACATTTTTGCTATTTATCTTGAAAATTACTTCTACAAACTTTGGGGTTTTCACCCGAATGAAATCAATAATATGAACAAAAAACTCATAGAAAACGAATAAAATGACATAAAAAAACGATAAAAATGACCTAAAAGCAAGAAAATCGCATAATAAACAGGTAAATTTTCAGTTTTGTTAGATCAATAATATTTTCTCAATAATGCGCCAATTGCAAAGATTTTATTCGCTAAGTTTACAAACTATTAAACAGTATCATGTAAAAATACTCAATATTGGTGCGTATGTACTTTTATTGCGTGTGGGTTCCATTAGTCTAAGTACGACAACTGCAATATTAACTAATATTAACTAAGTTTATTTTTTGATTCAGTTATCGTACTTGATCATCTAATACCACAGGAACATATTAAAATATAATTGTTTTAAAAATTTGAACGACAACTTAGATTTAGTAATACCCTCTGCTACGCAGTTTACTGAATATGATGCTATGTTAAAGTATTTAACAGCTCTTACATATTGTGCACCACAAGTATTTCCTGACATGCAATTTTGACTCTGCGTGATAATTCGTAAATTATTGAGTTATCAAGTTCATTACCACTGATGTGATCAAACGCATATCCATCTTTGATTAGTCTAAAACACATTCGAAGACAAATCTAAATGATAAATTATTTTATTTCCATTGGTAATAAATGCAAACTGACTGGATTTTGTTTTCAGTCTGCAATTTCAGAATGTGTCATCACAAGACTCTTCATAATTTGTGAAGATTACATGCGATGAAAACTCATTTTGTTCCATTTATATGCTAATGTTATTTTTAAATCATTAATTTGAAAATTTAGCCAGGTAATCTTTTTCGGTTTTCATAGGAGAGGTGTTATATATATTTTTTATCGTAATATCGCTCAACTCTCTGTATTTTTTATCATTTCATTGTGCACACAGGTGAGTTTTTCCTCTGACTCCAACACCACACAGCATACACGGTTTTGGTCCTAGACTCCCGTGTCTAAGCCATTGCATATGATAACTGCATGATTCGTTTAAGTAAGTTTTATTACATGGAGACGTATGTCCGATGTTAAGCCAGTGGCATTGATGATTTGGTTGAATCATATATGACGCAACTGGCAGATCTCCACGATACTCAAACCTAAAAGCAAATGATGTTGAAAGCTCGAGGTAGCGGTTCTTTAGGAGGTGTCATCACTCGCTCCCTATCAAAATGGGATCCTTATGCTCCCAAACATCATTCCAAATAAAAAACACATTTCCAGACCCAAACGTATCCACAAGAACAAAAAAGCAAGCAGTGGTGTAAAGACCAGGTTACAGCCTAAGAAAAAGAACAGTCCCCAGAAAAAGACTCCCCCCCCCCAAAAGACACCAGGAAACGGCTGTTACCAGCAAGAGCGGCAATTTTACATCTCCAAAGCATGACCTGCAGCGAAGGTGACCACGTTTCCAGTATCCACAGGTTCTTCCACTTCTCCTTTGCCAGTGATGCCAGCCAAACCCAATTTGTCACCCGTCTTCCCCATTTGATGCTGAAATGCAAATCCGTGTCTCCAGGAACTTCTTTTCCAGCGGTCACACCCTCCATCTCTTTAGCCGCTGTGGAAGCTGCTAACAAATTACCATCCCCCCAAGTCCAAGGGATCGGACATGTTACATGCTTTACTGGATTTATCCAAGCATGAACTGTCTCGATTTAGTCCGTTGTGAACACCTCCACAACGCGTGATGCCTGTCTTCAACTTGAAATGACGTAGAGACAATCAGTGGCGACACATTCCATTCCAGAATAACACAGAGATGGGGAAAAAGTTGGGGGTCAGTAGTTTTATGCTCCTGAACGCCAAATAATGTCTCCTAAAAGACGTGAACACCACCGCCATTGTCGTCCTCGTGTCCAAAAAGGAACAGGAAAAGCAAACGGACATTCTAATTGTTTGACGCCGCATCTGAACGAAATCGCTCAGCTGATCATCAATATCTACTCCAGGAAAGACCCCATCGTCCAAAGAAAAGGAGAAACAACAAAAGGGGAGGAGTTTTGGAGCTGGAATGGTAGAACATATACTTAAACAGTCTGGTCTACCAAACGTTATCCAAAAGTACATCCTCAAGAAATAAGATAAATGTATCATGCCAAGCAATCGACTTCAGAGTAATTTTTGCTCTTGAATCAAAATGATGTCTCATAAATGAATTGCACTCCACCACTCTCTTGCCAAAATGGAAAGAAAAGGCAAGGACTGCCTCCTAGTTTAACCAAACATTTGTGCATGTTGTCTGTCCAAAGCCCTCCACCCATGCGAAAATAAATCATTCAAACAGCCGCCAAAGACATGAGCGAATGTTGTCATAATGTTTTGAAAGGATCGATGCCTTTGTCTAAACAGCATAAAGAACGCTTCGCCAATCATCGACCCGTTTTTATCAAAATGGTTCAAAAGGAAATACCTATCCGTGAAAAGGAAAATATGTTTGTACAACGAGGAGAATTTTTACCCCCTTTTAATTGGACCTCTTGTCAAAGGAATCGAGATAGCAATGCTGAGAGAACTCCTGGTAGATATTTTACCCATGGGTTTAAAATAAAAAAGACCAAAAAGATAAAAGGGATCACTGGGGTCAAAAATTCTCAGACGTGACCTTTGGAATCAGATGGAAGGACGAAAAGTGATTTTAGTGCCTTACAAACGATGGATGGGATTCCATCGTTGGCAAGAACAAGTTACCCCGAATTTACCTACAAATCCTAAACTGACAGTGATGTCCCAAATATAACACGAATTGCAGTCACTGATGGAGCGATTTGTCAGACAATGAAAAATCACAACGATGTGGTCAATGGTTTCAGAGACTTCAACTGTTTCACCAGAAAGTTTTAGACGAAACAGCTCGACCGACTGTGGGGGATTTTAAGACCCCGATGAAAAGTTCAGCATCATCACCACCCTCAGTGTCCAAGACAGATACAGCCACACGGATGCTAGAGTAAAAAGACGTATGAGAAGTTTTTCAAACACTTTCAGCGGCTCCCATCCATAGTATGATTTGAGCATCTTGTTGACCCCTTGCCCCCAGATCCCAACGAGAATAACTCATTGCTCAATATGATGTCCACTCTTCCTGTCAGAAGTGAAAAAGAAAAAAGGGAAGCCAGAGGTGAATAAAGAAAGCAAGACAAAAGCCATCAAATTACCACCACCACTACCCTCGACTTCTACTCCCGTGGCA